>VDFB02066709.1:0-85837 GCA_007258455.2 Sequoia sempervirens | reverse complement strand
AGATTTGCTCAAAGAAATCTGTAGACCTCCAAATCTAATTTTTGACCAGGAACTTGTCTTCAAACCCTAGCTGTAAAATGCACCAAGTTTGCACAATTCTGCCCTATGATGAAACCTGAGTGATTTCACCTCTCAAACAAGGGTAAGGGAGCATCACCAAACCCAACTCAAGGGAACACCACCTTGAGAAAATTCTGAAAACTTATTTCAGACAAAAGAAAGCAAGTATCAATGCATAAAACATAATAATCTCACAACCCTCCATGCCTTTAAATAAGGCTTCTAGTCCAAACCGCCCTTAGAAGAGAATCTGATTTGTTTTCAATAAAATATTCAATAACTTCATGGCTAAGGCACCTAAACCGCCCTTAGGGAAGATTTGATTTTATTTGATTAAAATATTCTCTGCCTTCTTTTCCAAGGCACCTAAGTCGTCCTTATCCAAGGATTTGATTTTATTTATTAAAATATTCAATTTCTTCTTGGCTAAGTTTCCCCAAACCATCTTAGGAAAATTTGATTGCCTTTTAGCCTTTTTGAGTATTTTAAAATTCTATTTTGGAAGCTTCCTTAAGCTGCCCCAAGGAAGAGATCAGATTTGATCTTAAAATACTAATTTTTGGTAGCTTCTCCCTTAAGTCACTTAAACCGCCATAGGAAGGAGAAACTTCTAGAAGCTGATCAGATTTGATGAGGTCAACTCACCTCCTTGCTTGCTTGTCCTCCTTGTTTGCTTGGTCTTACAAATAGACCTCCTTGTCTGCTTTGACTTGAAGTAGACCTTCTTTCTTGTTTTGACCAGCAAGTAGAACTCCTTGTGCGCTTTGCAGACCTCCTTGACTCGCAAGTAGACCTCCTTGTGTGCCATGAGATAATGATAAACTAAGATCAACATTATGCTTGCTTGGTTAAGGATAATTTCTAGACACCAAAATTTGATACGCTTGGCCAAAATCATTCCCTTAATCTTGCCATCTAACCCATGGGAATGCTGGTTGGGCTAGAATCTAGTCATTATGATGTCACTCCGAGAATGGGGACATTACACATATAAAGACAATTGATTGCTGCTAACTCTCGTAGAATCCACATTTTCTCCATTATTTTCAATGGTGTCTTTATATGTCTCATGCATACTTTCCTCCAATTCCGAATGCTCATCAATACTTTCTGAACCATGAAGTGTATCAAGCTGAAAACTGCCTTCAATACCTGCCATATCGGCTATATCATGGCCGCAATCTGCATCTTCATATGAAAATTGATCCTCAAAATTCAAAGTTCATTTTTAGGATATGGAGTCAAATCTCTATCATCTTCAATCATATCAGTAGAATTAGAAGTTTTTTCATTCTCCATCACAAAAAGAGGATTATCAGTAAGCTGAAAAGAATTTCTATTCACTTGATCATCTTGCTGTTCCAACTTTGTGTTTGCCATCTTGGAAGTTTTCTCTAATTCAGAATCACTATTAAGCTCATCAAACTCATCTATTGCTAGCTTGTTTTTCCCAAAACTTACCTCATTTTCTTGCTCCTTAATCTGATTTGCAGCAGCTAACTGAAAATTTACTTCATGCAATAATATTTCTGATTTCTCTTCAATATCATGGCTCTCAATTTCAGCTACATCCTCATGGCATAATTCACTTGCTAGGCTATGTTCAGTATGTAATTCGTCCACTGTCTTAATTTCTTTTTTCAGCTACTTGTTCTTCATATGTCAAGGTACTTTTCCCTTTTGAATGTTTTATTTTAAGCTCCTCATTATTCATGAATGGCTTCAACTTCCTCTCACATTTTTTGAAAACTTTGTAAACCAATCTATATGCAGCTGTAATAATAACCTGCTTTTGCTTGAAAACAACCAATAACATAGATAGAATGGATTGAGAAATAACATTACTTTCATCAATAACCAAATTCATAATTGTTTGCATGGCTGCCATAACATTATCAGCATGATATTTTCTAATTGTGGTAAGGAAATGGTGAAACATTTGGTAAATCAAATCATCTAATCCCAAGTCTAACATGATGTTTCCCAATCTGAGTTTGGCAAATGTTTCAAGTATGAACACCTTTGTAGAAAAATGAAAACATTTAATATCATCCAAATCTTGGAAACTATCCACCTTCAATTTGATTACCTCTTTCATTGTTTCATCATCATAAGGTACCAAGGAGCCAATATTCTCATGATTTCACTCAAACAAGCAGCAACCAACAATTTTACCTCTTCATCGGTATGTCTTAACCACCTGTGCTGACCCAAAGATGTCACGATAGGAACAAGAGCAATCTGCAACTGATTTGAAGTTGACTGCTCAACAAGAATCAAACATTCTTCCTTTCAAAGTGGCCAAAGCATCATTTTTCGATTGAGATAGCTTATTGAGTTTATTACTTGAATCGTAAAGCATTCCTGTTGACCATGTTCTGTCTCCAGTTGCCATACTACAAGCTGAAAGAGAATACATTGACCTACCCAACAGGATGGCAGGAGTGAACTGGGCTCTAATACCATTGTAATGTCCACCCTAGTGTTGCCTATATTTTTTTTCTTCAATTTTCTCCAATGAATTGGTTCAGGCATTTCGTCAAACAATTACATATATGTGTTAGATTTATAATTAGTGTTCCCACCAAAATAAACAATGTTTTCCATCCACAATTAACAAGTATGTTTATCCCACAATGTGACGTACATAACAATATATAGTATGCATTGGTTCACTACAATTGAATGTATTCTCATATATATGTATTTCTAGCTGTGACATTACATCTACATAGCATTCAACTCAAGCCAATTACAATTCTCAGCCAAATATTAAATACATCAATAATCATGCGTAAAAACTTTGGCCTGGGATTAACTCCTTAACAGATGGCAGTATTGAATACAAGAGTAACCAATTGTAATTGTTTCTACCTGCTGCTCCTTATTTCTGTTATTAAAAACCTGACCTGAAATTTGTTGATGACTGGGATCTTCCAAAGTGTAAATTGAAGCCTCCTAGATGCTTTGCTGACTCACCATACCTAGCTGGAGGATGGAGTAAACATTACGTGGCTGCTGCCTCCTCCTCCATAATAGAGTCGGCTCTTTTTTTTTTTTAAATAATCCTCTTCACACAGGTCGGTTACCAAGAGCAAGGTGTACTAAGGTCTTAATTCTTATTCCATGATATTTAACTTTGATGATTCAACAACCCACATGTCTTGCATATTCTTTTCCCCTAGACTTCAAATCATGTTCGATGCCACCTCCTAATAGCAATTCCCATAATTCAAAGCTCCCATGATATTATATATGGATAGATTCTTTAATAATAAATGCACCTTTAATTTTCCTCCAATTAGATTCGCCAAGAACATGAGTGGTGGATTAAAGAGAATCTTTAGACTCTTCTCATTTTAAAATCTCCTTCCCTCCTAATGCCACATTCCTCCAAAACTCTCTACGGGGTCTTTGAGTAGTTATCATGACCTCATAAATGACCCACTTATCTGGACAGTGGCTTCTCCTGGGATAAATCAACTAGACTTTATTGAACAAGGTGGCTCCAATTGTTATTTAAGCTCCAGATAACCATGCTCGACGGTTCAGCTCCCTTGCCTCGACCTTCAAAGGAATTGAGTGACTGAGGCATTGTCATGGTAACTCCAATTTCATTTTTTCCGTTTCTAACTTCTCGCGTGACCAAAAGCTAATGCATTTACACTTGAAGATGCAATAAGTCTTCGACTTCCCTTGTGTTCCTAATATCTCCCAAAAATTCTCAATTTTCAAACTTTCCCTTTTACTATTGATTGCAGCCTCATAGCTTGTATCGGTTCTTTACTTGAATTGTATTATCTTTTCCCTTCTTCCCTAGTCATCAATTTCCTTCTAAGTTTCCTTCCCAAACTCATTTGCTCAGATATTTCTTCATTTGGCGGCGTAAAGAAATTGAATTGTATATATTTATAATCCTTCATCTCTTCATAAATAGGGCAGTAGAACTAATTCCAACATTCTCAACTGCTCCCCTGCTCCCGATAAATATCTATATTGATTCTAGTCCCCTTTACGCTTGAAGCAGCTAGACTTAAGTTCACGGATTCCTTTGAATGTGAAACGACTTCAAGTTGATTGACAAGAGATAGCCTCAATATCTGCATTTCCTCAAAGAATTTTGGCTTCTTATGGAATGGCACGGCAGTTTGGCCAACATTCGATTCTTCTAATAAAATCAAACACTACTTTCCCAAGGCTATGGAGCAGCCAATAAATTAACTGAAGATGGGAATTAATAATAAAAAACTCTCGAAGTAAAAACATTGCCTGCCACTATTATCCACAATACCATGAAGAGTATAATCACCGATAAAGGAACTCAAATTGACACAGTTCCCACAATTCAAACTCAGCTTCTTTATAAAGGACAATTCATAAAAACTGGAATAAGAAACAAGTAGGAAAACTTCTGCAAATAATAATTCAATATCACCTGTATTGTCACAGTCGTTCCAAAGAAGGACTAAATTCTGCAATTCTTAAATTTTCTGATAAACTTGAAATTGGATTTCTTTCTCAATGGCAAGATTAATAAACATGGAATTCAGATTATCAAATCCCCATTAAACTAAACTGTTAAGCACCAGCACAGCCCCTGAAATAGGACTGTCAACACCATTGAGGGTGTATCTTCCAACACCGGAGATGATATTCTCTGTGAGAAGAGAATTCTGTCCTCACAAAGTTTTGGAAATTATCCAGCTAAATCCTAGTACCAAAATTCCAAAATCCCCCCTCTTCAGCAATGAGCTCCATCAAACTCATATTCTCTCCAATTCGTAACTCCTCCAAGATTTCTTGAATTCTCCTTGTTTTTTTTTTTCACTTAATATTTGAATTCTTGTGAGGATTCACTTTTAAAAAAAAGTAACTTAATTAAATCACTCAACTTTAAATACTTAAGTTATTTTAACAACATTAAATAATTAATTTAAGTTGCCTTAATATTTTAACTTTCGTGGCAACTTTAAATTAAATATTTAATTATATGCTGACTCAAATCGGGGACATTACATCATGGGTCCTCTTGTGGTGTCTCTACACTACCTTAGTGCTGCTCGTGTGTGATACTTCCAGAACCGGGCGTGGTTAGAGGCTGAGTGTTATCCTTGGAGTGATTCAACTGCTAACTCCAGCGTTATCCTTTCTCATTTGCTGCTGTTCCTTTTTCCTGTGCATAGTCTTTCTGTGAGCAGCAATGTGATGGACTGAAGTTCAAAAAATGGTACTTATATTTTGTAACCGTGACTGAAATATCATAAATAATATTATTATGCTGCTGTTATTAGTGCATTGTAGCATCCATATGTTTTCATCTATTTCCTTCATATGCAATGAATGTATTTAGTGCTGGAACGTTATGATGTATGAAGTGTTCATTTGTTACATCCAATAGAAATGTTGCAATCTTTGTCACCATTGAAGTTAACACAGTTCAGAAGTTAAGCATTTTATTTGACAGAATGTCCCAATTGTCAAATTGAAACAAGTTAAAGAGCAAAATCAGAAAGTTAAAAGTTAAAACTCATATCGAGGGGGTGGGGGGGGGATATTATAGCATTTCCCGTCAATAAGGTGATCTAACAATGTTGAAAGGAAGCCCATTGCCATAAATGCAATGTACAATGCTCTGATCTGCAATCTCCCTTCATTCTTGTAGGCTTTCTCCAATAGGCCTCTTTTTCGTGTAGCCGAAGTATTATCTCCTTTAGAAGATTGTGCCATTTCCATGAAAGGATGTGGGCCAGCTGGTTGTGATAAGCCACTAGGAGGTCTTTGCAAGCTTCTCTTGGTAATAAGATGTGCCAATAGCCTTTCCTTTTTTGCATGACATATCAGCCTCCTCTTGTTCCTTAATATAAGCCAATATTTGCTGTTTTGGCAACCCTTTTTTATTTCGCATGGAGAAAACTTTTATTCCTTGTAAAGGAATAGCGCATAAATGAGCTTTCACTTGAAAGTACGAGCTCTTATATGTAGTTCCACATTGGCTACAACGACAAACAAAACCCCACCACTAGGAATTTGTTGAATCATTGTCGTATGTCGCCAAAGAGGTGAGAATGGATCATATTAGAATTTGCTCTTTGCATCTATGTCAATTGAAGCAAAACTACCGGCCATTCTGTATGAAGTTATGAACCTAAAATAAACAAAAACATTACAAATTAACAACACAACAAATAATTTTTTTTAGAAAAATTGGGCATTATAACCCCTTTTTTTGCATAAAAAGTTAAAAAAAAAATTCAAATCTTACTAAAAAAACCAAAAAAACTTGAAAAATCTTCAAAAAAATTATTGAAAACTTGAAAAAAAGGAAAGATTCACTCACCTTCAATGGTTGGATCTTCTTAGTGCAACTATTTCTCCCTTGTTTCTATAGGTTGAACTCCTTTGTAGCTCTCACCTTTGAAAAAAACAGAGAAAGCTTGCAAAAATAAACTATTTCAGCTTGGAGGCAAAAAATGGTTTTTTGCCCTTTTGAGTTTGCAAAATGAGCTCAATTAGGTCGGCCAAGGCAAGATAAGCTATGACTTGCACTTTACTAGGTTTAAATTTGTGTTTTTTTAATGTTTTTTTTCACTTTATGGGCATCCTCCTACGCAGGTCCTTCTTGGGTTCGCCCAAGTCCTTCCTGGGTTCGGCTAGGGTCTCGCTTGGGCCCCCCTAGGTCCTCCGTGGGTTGTTTTGTGAAGGAATAGTGCATAAATGAGCTTTCACTCGAAAGTACGAGCTCTTATATGTAGTTCCACAATGGCTACAACACCAAACAAAACCCCCACCATCGGGAATTTGTTGAATCATTGTCATATGTCGCCAAAGAGGTGAGGATGGATCATATTTAAATTAACTCTCTACATCTATGCCAACTGAAGCAAAATTACTGGCCATTCTATATGAAGTTATGAACCTAAAATAAATAAAAACATTACAAATTAACAACACAACCCATTTTTTTTAAGAAAAAATGGGCATTATAACCCCTTATTTTGCATAAAAAGTTATTAAAAAAATTTCAAATGTTACTAAAAAATAAAAAAAAACTCGAATGTTTTTGAAAAAAACTTGGAAAATCTTCAAAAAAATTATTGAAAACTTGAAAAAAAGGAAAGATTCACTCACCTTCGATGGTTACATCTTCTTAGTGTAGCTATTTCTCCCTTGTTTCTATAGGTTGAACTCCTTCATAGCTCTCACCTTTGAAAACAAGGAGAAACTTGCAAAAATCAACTTTTTTAGCTTGGAGGCATAAAATGGTGTTTTTGCCCTTTTGAGTTTGCAAAATGAGCTTGATTAGGTCGGCCAAGGCAAGATAAGCCATGAATTGCACTTTATTAGGTTTAAATTTGTGTTTTTTTTTCACTTTATGGGCATCCTCCTATGCGGGTCCTTCTCGGGTTTGCCTAAGTCTTTCCCGAGTGTGGCTAGGGTCTCGCTTAGGACCGTGGCCGGGCTCGGGGAAGGACTCGTAACAGACCCAGACCCGGACTAGGATTTGTAGGGTTAGGGGGTAAAGTGCTGTACTCGGTAACATAGCTGAAAATCTTGAAATAAACCTACCTCTTTTGTAGAAATCTTCCTCTATGATCTTCTTGCCAACAAATGGGCTCTTGCAAATGTGTAGGAATAGCAAACCGACCACTTTGGAATATTCATGGATCAATCTGCAACTCTATTTGTGCAATGGCAAGTAAGAATGAAAGTTCAACAAAAATAAATAATATTTTGTTTTGCATTCACAATATGAGAAATGACTTTGTTTTTGTCTTTAACATGTATTGAAATCCATGTTTTAGGGTTTGAAGGGGGTATTTTTGGCTTTTTTTGTCAAAGTTAGAAGTCAAAATATAACATTTTTTTTAAAAATTGGTCGCTTGGGCATTGTTACCCACGAGATTCATTGCGGGTTCACTTGGATATGTCCTAGATGGACTTGCAGGTCTAGGGTGAGACCTTGGACAACCTCCAAGACAGATTGGATTTGGACCCGTATTCAAGCTTTATTGGAATTGAATTGGCAAGCCCCAGGGCCCGAATGGGTAACACAATAATCAAATAATATTAAATTTAAATCTAACATTGAAATCTATGTTTGTTAAACTTTTCATGGACTAGCTAGGAGTTGAACCCAGGACTTCTCATTTGTTGTTGGGGTGCTCTACCATTGAGCTATTGGCCCTCTTGGTAATCGGTCCATCTTCAGTTCAAGTGTGGTTCATTTTCCAAGAGCTCCCTTGAGCCACATTGTAGGTGCTTGGCCTGGCTTTGCTGGCCTAGGTTTTGATACTATTTTAAACTTTTCATGGACCAGCTAGGAGTTGAACCTAAGACCTCCCATTTGCTGCTGGGGTGCTCTGCCATTGAGCTAACAGCCCTCTTGGTGATCAGTCCATCTTTGATTCAGGTATGGCTCATTTTGCAACAATGTTTCCATAATATTTTCCATCAATTCAAATGATGCTACAATCTAAGCATCATATATCCATGGGCTAAATCAACATCCATATGCATCATATATGGAAGCATCATCAATCATCATAATTGTTGGTGTTTCAATTTGCATCTCTAGAGTGCGTATTGGAAACAAACAGCTATGCACAGTTAGATTGCTCTTCAAATTAGGAGGGGAAGCTCCCTCTTTTGCTGATTATGTGTGAAAAGAAAAAGTAAACTAAATTCCTATCTTTTTATCTCAGCTGTGAGCACAAGGTTTATAAAACTCTTTGCGTTGCAGCTGAGGTTTTCTTTGGTTTCGTAACTTCAATTACAACTAGGCCTAAATTTAAAACGCTTCGATCTCCTCAAGTAAATTCAGAGCAAGAGGATTTAGAAGTAACGGGGAATGATTTGGTTTTAACACAAGCTTAGATAAACTTATTTACAAAACGCATCCGAAGGCTCATTGCTCTTTTCGATGTATGCTGAATTAAAGTTTATGAAAGCAAAAACATCAAACGATAAACTTAATCTCAGGATTCCCTCAAAGGCTCATTGCTCTTTTGAGGTGTAGGCTGAAATAAAGATTATAAACACAACATTTAAAAGATAAACTTGCTTTCAAAATTCCCTCAAAGGCTCATTGCTCTTTTGAGGTGTAGATTGAAATAAAGATTATAAAAACAACAGTATTGAAAGATCTTGAGATTTTGGATCAAAGCAAGGGTGGGCATATGATTTATTTCCTCAAACTCAATCAATGATTACACATTTTGGGAGAGCAAATTGTATGAAGAAGACAAAGATACAACATACGATCAACAAAAATACATTGAACAAAGTGAACAAATATTGACTTTAGCAAAGCTTGAAGGCACCAAGGCTCAATAATTTTGTATAGTAATAATGGTTAAAATCTAGTGAGCAAATGTTGCTCTTATTTATAGACACTCAAAGGAGTAGGGAACCCTAAAATCTTTTTGAGTTAATAATCAGTTCTTGCCAATCAGCAAGATTTATTCCTACGTTTGAACAAATGTAACTAACAATTAATTGGAAAGACTATGTCAGTTAATTGGTTTAAAACTAAATAGAACTCCACTATACAAAAGGTGTCTCCAAAAATAGACATGCATGAAAGGTGGGATAGTTTGTTAACTTGGAAAAGGCATCAAGTTAACTGCTATGTCAAATGCTATCTTTGGAAAAGGTGGGACGTCCTAATTGGTAGTTCACTCCTCATCAGCAACTTGAGCAATCCAGTCCTCTAGGAAGCTATTAATTGCTTGTGCGTTTGGACAATTGATACTCATTTGAATGATGTGATGATGCCTCAACATCTCCTCGTCACCTGTGATTTGATTTTGTAACTCCCTTCTCCTTTCAGCTACGTCATCAAACTTCATTGACATGGCTGCAACTTTCGTCAACTTGCAGTCAACAAGGTCACCGTTGAAACTACTATGAACGAGGTCTTGAAATTTTGTCTGCATGTCACCGAGCTCAATGTACTCACCATTAGCACGTTGATATTGGCAAGGGACTTGTGACACGAATGTTCTTACGAACTTGAGTGTACTTGTCACCTTTTCTCTATACTCAGTCAATTCTACAGAGATTGCATCGTAAGATTTTACCTTGTAGACAAGTTGTTCTTTCCAATTGAAAAGCTTTTGCTTGTTTCCTTCTGCAGTGACTAAATCATACGACATTCTCAAGTCTAAAATGGTGATCTCATGTCGAGGCTTCTACTTTGCTATGCTTTGCTCTGATTCTTGGATTTCTGAGCGAAGTTCGTGGGAACTGTACCTCAATTGGTACAAGTCTGCAAGTATGAACCGACCCCTGGTGATGAACTCTTCCACCTAGTCCCTCAGGTGTTTCCCATAAACAACCAATTGACTTAGTTGATTTTGTTCTATAGGTAATTCCAACATTTGTGGAAGTAAGGCAGTGACATGTGAAGTGCCGTGAAGGAGGTTGGAGATGCATTGCCGCAATTGCTGATTTTCAGTCTTGAGGGCTGCCTTGTCTTCACCATCTTTGACCACTCTTTCTTTCAAACTAATTGCTGCAACCTCAAAGAGACTTACATCAGTTTCTTGTGCCCTTTTGCCAAGGTTGGCTTTGACCAACGTGAAATCATCGGTCTCAACCTCATTGGTGTTCTTGTCAACTGGTGGTGGGGCAATTTCAATGACTATCTCATTGTCAGCGTTCTTCTCCATGTGGACTTGCTTCTTGAGTTTCTTGTTCGACATGTCTTAGTAAACATTGTCAAACTCTATGAAGTCCAACTGGTAAGAAGGCTTTCTTATTTTCCTACCCAGGATGTTCTCAAGCCAAGATGAAGAGTCTCGACTAACTTTATTGGGAGCATTAATTCTCATCTCATCAACTCCTGATGAGTGAACTGCTGTGGAGATGTCATGAATCGGTGAATCAAGCTCCAAGTCGATATGAATTGGAGACAACTGTGGTGGTGAAGGAATAGGAGGCTCTGCTTCTACTTCTGGCGCTGCCTCGAATGTATCTATTGCTGCAACAAACTGTTGTTCTTGCTGATTTACATCAACAATTGGCATCGTTTCCTTTGACATTTTGCGACCCTTCATACCCTCTGGAGGGTTGCTCATTGTCTTCACTCTGGGTTTCCACCTTGAAGTGGAAGGTAGTGTGGTGGTAACTGGTAGCGGCTCTGTTATTGGAGTGACTACCATTCGTGTCCTCTTGCTAGATAGGAATAGCCTGCTGTGCCTTACAACCCTACTTGTCCTTTCCTCAATGGAGGTGCTTTCCTTGTCATACCAATCAACGGATTGAAGTGGCTGCAAGTCAATGTGATCTCTGAAATATGTGGGAAGTATGACTTCACCATCATCATCTGATAAGCCTTCCACATCCTTTGACAAGAAATCAATGATCCGTGGAAGAGTGAATCTGTTGTAATTGCACCTGTGCACTTCGAACTCATCTTCATAGCTAAATCAATAATCCTCTCTGGTAGGTTTATGTGAAGAGTTGCTACTAAGACACATTGCCAAAAGACCCCAAGGGTCATATAAGCGTCTTTCAATGAGAAACTTAAGATTAAGCTTCGCCATTTCATTGCCCATTGACTTGGCATTAGCTGCTGTTTTGCACCTGTATATCCCCATCTCAAAAGGAAAGCTTGCAGCAAATTTGCATTTAACACGTAGAAAAGTGTACATCGTGCAACTGCCGTAAGAAATCCATGGATACCACCTTATTTGATGGATAACGGGGTAACATAGCCAGACTACTTGAGAAACCATATACGTGAATGTAGGTAAAATTGGGGAACTGGATGAACCAATCAACCCAATCTACCATTGCCAATTTGGCTTTTGGTGAAATGCGTATATGTAACTCGTGATCAAGATCCCTTACTGTGTGCACTAGGAATGTAATGTTCCTAAATTATGATCTAATAAACTAACACTATAAATTCAAAAAATGTATTGAAGTCGAATTATAACGTCAACCCCCAGTTACTAATTTTTCTTCAAAGTTTACCTCCCCAGATTCGCATACAAGGACAATATGAATATACTTGCAATTAGCGTTCAAATTCAGACAAAAGAATCCAACATAGAAATTCAGATTGCAACAAATTCTAGATATGCTTAATATTCTTGACATATAGCGATCAAAGATTCAATAGTTTATTCATAGCATTGAGTTTGATTTACATTACTGAATCGATGGGAACATCCAATTCCTTTGGCATACATAGTTCCATCACTACCATGAGGTGACTTGCCGATGATAGATTGATTTCCACCAGTGCCAGGAATTTGAGCAAGCCTGTCGTTGTATCCTGAAATAACTTCAACCATCGTATATGTGTGTTCGTCGGATCGCGTATGATCCACTCCAGAATGGCTCGCTGTTACTGTTGGCAATTGATGAGGCGCTTGTGATTTCGGTTGAACAATAGAGGATATGTCGACGAACTAGTGAGCGGCTTCCTCCTGATGGGTGTGGTGTCCGGCCAGAGCCATGAGGCTCGGCTTGGTCGAAGTTCGCTTCTTCTTAGGTGTCAGACCTTCTTCAAACAACCAATGTGGATGAGACGAATGCTACCGAATGAATTCCGACAATAATAGACCTCCGTGTGATGATCGCTATCCCTGCAAATTCACATTGATTGATGAGCATTGGAGAAGATAGAGGGAGAGCTAACGTGAATACTCCTAGGTTTGTTGCTACGCACGCACCTGAGTGTGCAAGCTAGAGCAACTACGCCCCTTGCGCTTAACAAGACCCGTTGTCCAATATTCGTGATGATAAGATATGAAACGCCTTCCAAAATAAATACTTCTCGGTTTTGAAGTCGGCCCAAGCAAAAGAAAAAATTGAAATATTATTTGTGCGCCTTCCCGAGAGAGGTCGGCCAAAATAATTTCAAATTGAAATGTTATTTTTCAATAATTTAAATTTATTATTAAATATTTATTTATTATTTAATATTATTTTAAATTTAGATTGGTGTTTAAAAACACCGTTAAGAACTTTCCCTCCAAAATAACTCAAGTTATTTTGGGGACATTACAAGGAACAGGTCATTTACCCGCTTGAAGTGCCATTTTGACTGTGAAAATTAAAGTTGTGAGAAATGCTCATGAACTGGTTGCACACCCAAAGTTCCAACGATATTCAACCCTCTAAGTTGGCCTTGAAAGGCTATCAGATATACGAGGTATGAAACCATATGGAATTCGTGGGCTTTGAAGAATCCTGTCATCTGGCTATGAAGGGTGTCGCTAATCCTATCATTTTGCTTCGTTCGGGTCTTTTGGCATGATTTTGGTTGGTTTTTCCCGGTCTCTCTCTCCCTTTTTGTCTCTTTTTGCTGTCTGCCTTTCCAGGGATGTGCCTGTCATTGAGCTTAAATGTGAAATTTTGGCTAAGTCTGAGAATTAGGGTTTGCTTTCTTCTGGCCAGTTTGAAGTCAAATGAAGTGAATAAATTGAAATCTGAGCTTGGCGTTGCAGTCAGTAAGCTTCCAACAGGTCCCCAACAAAATTTCATCGAATTTTGATAACTTACTATTTTTAGTAAGTACCTAATTTGGGGTATTTTTCTCAGTACTTTTGAAGTTTTGATCGTTACACTGCATCCATAACACATCAAGCTATTTGTCTATAAGTTTTGAGCTGAAACAAACAACTTTCTATTTTTAGCAAGTTCATCTTCAGGAGCTGATTTTAAGGTTTACATGTGAAGTTTTTCAACGCATGTTTGAAGAATATTTCTAGGTTTTCTGAAACCTACGCGGTGATATAACATGTAAGATGAGATGATAACTTTCAACAATCTTCACTTCGGAGGCTATTTTTAGGGTTTGCATGTTGGAGTTTTTTTCGCATGTCTGGACATTTTTTGTGGGTTTTTCGAAAGCTTCACAATGGTGTAACATGCAAACCAGGGTCAGGACCTTTTTGAGGAGCAGCCTTCAGAGGCTATTTTTAGGGTTTGCATGCACAAAGCTTTTGGTGCATGTCAGGATTTATTCTTTATGGGTTTCCAAGAGCTATCTTGTTGATGACATGCAAGCGAGTTGGTCACTTTTTTGGGGAACTTACTATTTTAGCAAATCCCACTCTGAGTGGCCCCACTCTATCAGTATCATGTGATCAGCTGATGAGCCATGAGGTCTCCTCAAAGTGGAGGCAATTGGAGCACTTACTATTTATAGTAAGCCACTTCTGAAATAGGCTATAAATAGTAAGTTAGCAGTAGGGGCCAGTGTGAATAGGCAAGTCATCCCATGAGGGTCACGTCATTCAAATTTCAAACTGAACGGAGTTGGGGAAGTCATGAAACTGAGCAGTTACTATAAATAGTAAAACACCTTCAGAAACATGCTATAAATAGCAAGTCAACACGAGATGGCAGTGTGAACAGCTTAATTAGGTCATGAGGATCCTGTGCTTAAAATTTCAAATCAATCCAAGCTTCAGAAGGGTGAAAACTAGAGACTTACTAAATATAGTAAATCAGGGGTGAGCAAGCTGAAGAAATTTCAAGTGTTAAAGTTCCTGCTTGACCCCTGAAATGCGCCCATGACTGGCAGAAGGATAAAAATTTTCTAAGTTTGGAGTTAAATCCTCCTCATACCCCAAAATGTGCCCTGTTATGAAGGTGGTGATAGAAAATAAGTTAAATCCTCCTGGACCCCCTAAATGCGCCCTCAGCTTGAGAAGTTGATAGAAAATTTTCTAAGTTTGAAGTCTATCCTGCTTGACCCCTGTTGATGTGATTTTTGCGACCGCACCAATCAGGAGAACGAAGTTGTCCGAAGGCTACTCCATTCTCTCTTGATCAAAGTATTCCGTGCGCTAAGATTGCAAGAAAGTTCGCACGTTCAACTCCAAGGTTCCGAAATACTTAGAATACCCTCAGTTGGTTTGATGTGAATTGCTGTTTTCACGAGGGGACTTACACAATTGTTCAGGATACTTGTAGTTAACAGTAAATGGATGATTGGAAGGGATTTATGCAATGTGGATGATTTGGCAATAAGTACGTTCTCCTAAAACTAACCAAAGGTGAACGGAAAGTAAATGAGTGTAAAGGGTAAGAAGGTTCTAGGTTTTACTCTAAGACGGGACGTGGGATTAATCTCAAACATACACTTTGCTCCATACTCCTTATTTGAGACTGACCCACACAAAGTAGGTGCAATCTTCAAGGGATAGCGAGTAATTTTTCAAGTCACAACTCAACATCAGGAGATCACAGTCAAAGCGGCCTTGCAGGCATGAGCTACTGGCGAGAAGTTAAGTTTATAGGAAATGCTCCGATTAGACCACATAGAACCAAACTTACCCGTTAGCAGCTAGTGGTATGGAATGAAGCGAAGTTGCCTTGATCAATGCCACACATCACAACTACTATCTACTTGCATGAAATGAAAAATTGTACTACTAAGCTACTCACGCTACTTGGATTCAAAGGGATGAAGAAACTTGCTAGCTGTCCATAACAAAGACAAAATTTCACCATCAATGAAAAAGATCTTCTATTATGAAAGTTTACTGTAATCTCTTACAAAGGTTTTCAAAGGCTTTCCCTTCTCTCCTCAAACTATGCTAAGCTATTAAGCAAAATGCCTCTACACTCGCCTCTACTCACGATCTCTAATTTCTAGTCTAATGAATTACAAATGGGGGGACTCCCCTTTTATAGATGTGATCCAATGGACCTTTCAGTTACAGCAAAATGGCTAAGATTAAAGCCACCTGACCCCTAACCTAAGCTGCTAGAGGCAGGGTGGGTACATTAAATGAATCAAGATTCCCACTCCTCCCAAAATAATTAAAGGCAATTAATGCCCCTGTCAGGTCTTCTAGAAGATCATGCGTCAGGTAGTGCATTCCCATTCTCCTTCTCTCACAGTTTGCCAAACTCAATGAACACACTTAGAATGCGACTCAAACTCACAGGCTGAAATAGGTGGAATGCAATCAAGCTGGAACTCTAACACAGTGACTGAATGTTCATGCCTAGTACAAGATTTTCTCCAAGCAATTAAGAAATCTTGCGTGCTCTGAATCAAACTGGAGAAAGTGGAAGTGTTCTCAAAGTCATCCTGTACGAAGGTCTTCACTTCTGAAATGAAAGGCACCAGCCTACCCCTCAAATTATTAGGAGTCACCTCATTTGGATTCAACCGCCTCGCAAATATGGCCTCGAAGGTATTCTGGACTCCATCAATGATATTGGCCATAGCCTTACGTACTCTAGTTGAATCAGCACGTACTTTCGTCCGAAGAAACTCCGATCTGTGATTCTTGAGGAGCCACCATCTAGAAAAAGTCACACACATCTGTTCTCACGAATGACCTCCATCCATTAGCCCATAAAGACATGTCAATGAAATGCCTCCAAGGCGTTGAATTACTTTGCTTTGATAAACAGAAGCATTTCCCCAAGCCTGATCAACTGCCTCCATTCGTGCCAAAATACTAGAAGCCTGCTGAAAAGTAAAAGCAAGGTCTTCCATAAACTTTTATGTCTCAACACGAACTCCCGTTACCCACTTGTCTGCCTCCTATGCCATCTTCCCTAACTCCAACAAGCCACTAAGTGACTCTGTAAGTATCTCTGCTGGAAGCTCTATGGCTCGAATCTCACCTTACGAGGACAAGACAAGCTGCTGCACATATCTATCAAAGGCATATGCTCTCTTTTTCAACTTCTTGTACTTTCCTTCCTTTAAATAATCGTCCTTGGTGGTAGGGATTATCACATTCTTCTGATCATTGCACTGTGGGGCGTCCTAACTCAAAGTTGCTGACCAGCCAGTTTTACAGTGCTTGCCGTCTCAATCACAATCAACTTGTGGCACTGCCATGTGAAGGGTGCGGGAACCATCCAAAAGCATCACCCCATGCCTGATCAACTGCCTCCATCCGTGCCAAAATACTAGAAGCCTGCTGAAAAGCGTGAGCAAGGTCTTCCATAAACTTCTTTGTCTCCGCACGAACTCCCGTGACCCACTTATCTACCTCCTATGCCATCTTCCCTAACTCCAACAAGCCACTAATCGACTCTCTAGGTATGTCAGCTGGAAGCTCTATCGCTGGAATCTCTTGCCCACGAGGACGAGATAGCTGCTGCACATATCCTATCAAGGCCTTATGCTCTCTTTTCAACTTCTTGTACTTTCCTTCCTTCTTGAATAATCTGTCCTTGAGGGCGTGATAGGAATTATCACATTCTTCTACAATCTGTGCACCTGTGGGGCGTCCTAACTCCAAAGTTGTGACCACGTAGTTTTCTCGGGTAACGCTCGCCTCGGAATCACAATCAACTCAGTGCACCGCCATGTGAAGGGTGCGGGAACCATCCTCATCGGTTGATATCTTTGAAAACTTTCGTGCTCTCTTCTTCTGTGGAGGTGCGCTGATCCTGTTCAAAAACTCTTCCATTTCAATTGCTGGATCAATATCTTCGCTGGGGCTTCTTCTCATCCTATCTTTGAGCCAATCAGGTACTGTATACTGTATATCAAATGGCTGCTGTTTTGAAGTACTTCAATGGACTTGTTCAACTTCTATATCATTCGGGTGAGGCTCTTCCATCTACCAAGTGGCCGAGACTCTTTTTGAAATTATATCATCGCTCTGCTAAAGCCATCTCTAACTCTTGCTGAACTCCAGGGTCGGTAGCAGTCCCCTCATCATCTTGTTGATCAACTCTACTAGGTGCGTTGACGCTTTGGCCAACTGGCTCTCTCCGTGGTGGCTGATTATCTTCTTGTACCGCTTGCACCTGATTCAATGCATTCCTTTGATCAGCAAATAAAGAAACCTCCTGTATGCTTGGAGAATGTGTCTCCAATGGCGTGGGTGATTCAACTACAACTCTTGGAGGCTCCGGTTGAACAGGCTCCTGCCGAACTGGCTCTTTCCTTCGAGATTCCGGACCTCGTGTGATTTGTTTCTTCCTGCAGGTGGTGGGTGTCCTGTGATCTCCCATCAAATTGTAAGTCAATGCAATCGACCTACCCTTCAACCTGCTCACACGTCTGTCAACCCACGCTCTAGTAAATGTCAAGACTGGAATGCAAAGTGTGTCCAAATCTGCTATCTCAGGCTCTGACCAATCCGGGAGTGGAAGTGGAGTATCTCTTACTGCTTCATAATCTGGGTGGACAACGTTCATGTCCTCATCCACCTGGTCTGGTACCGGAATGACTTCACACTCCCTAATCATGCCTATTGGCAACCTAGAGAACATTCTCTTCCTAACTTCAACTTCGTCTGATGCACCAGCCCAATAATCCTCAATGTTTGCCTTGTGTTTAAATTCTTCTGACAGTACCCATTTGATATTATTATGCGGATCATAGTGCTGTCTGCTGGTGTGATGGGAAAAGTGATAAAACTGAAGCTTGCTCTCGGCTTCTCTAGCTGCTTGTAATGAAGGACACACTTCATCGGAATTGCCCATGACAATTGGGAAGTCCACACCTCCCTTCTTCTTTTTCTTCTGAATCTTATCGTAGGCAACCAATTGCCTAGATATCTCTAACATCAATATTCTGTTGGTAGGGTACTTAGGCAGCCTATATGGGTATGAGGAAAATCCTTGCAGCCTTATGTAAGAAAACTTCGGAAATTGTATAAACCAGCACCCATACCTCTCAATCAATTCTGCCTCACATCCCGTGATGTGTCTCTTGTACCATCTCTCATGAATGCAGAAGCATAACATCTTCGCATCAGCATGTAAATGATGTAAGAGCCCATATAGATCCCTCAGATGTTGTAAATCATGTTTCTGTGTGTTGACGTAATCCTTTCTTCCAGCATGAGGCAGGAGTAGAGTTTGGCGAGCACTTCGTCCGTCTGGTGATTGATTGATCCTGATCCCTTTTCATAGCAGTTGGCGCACTCCATCATTAGCTCCAAACACTGAATGGCTGGTGGGAAACTAGCAGCTGCATATAATCCACTTCGAATGATGTTGTGTGAAGTGGTCGAAGGTTGATGATTACCAATCCCTAGCATCCGATTCTTGAAAGTCTCCAAGTTGACAGAGCCCAAATTTGTATCCGCCAGCTTGCCCAACTTCGAAGTAAACTTTGACTTCAGCAAGAAAGACTTGCTCAACTTTTTTATAACAGCTTGCCTGGATGCACCGTTGTTGTTCTTGCCAGTTGTCCTTGCCTCAGCCATCTGCAAAACAATAAACATCCATTAGCAAATTAACTTAGAAAAATAAATAAAATACTTTGCAGGGCTGCCAGTCGACTTCAAGAAGTTGCAATATTATTTCTCATTTGCAAACCTCAACTTCTTCTCCAACAGACTTCAAATTATCAACCACTTAGAAGGTCTCAGCAACTTTCAACTTCAGCAACTTCAATGAAACTTATTAAATTTCTTAACTGGCTGCAGCAACTTCACTCTTGTAAATTCGCACTTCTTACTCAGCAACTGCAGACTTAGCAAGTGCGCACCTCCTCAATAACATTCAGCTTCAACAATGTGATGTTTATAAGCTTCAGCAGTCTCCTTTTCAAATCAAAATTTCTTCAATCAACTTTCAGCCTTCAGCAACTTCAGATTTTAAAACTCAGCTTCAGCAAACTCCTCTTCTCAAATCGATTTTCCCACTTGCACTGGCAACTTCAAATCCTTTAGAGCAAAATCGAACTTCCTTGCACTGCAGCTTCAGCAACTTACTTCAACAAATTTCGAACTTCAGCAACACTTCAGTCTCAACCATAGCAGCATAAATCGTTTGGGGAAAAAATCGGCAAACCAAAAAATCAGGATTTTTTGAAAAATCGTGAAAAAATCAGGAAAAAATCGGATTTGAAAAAAAATATGTAAATGAATGTAATTAAAAATGCCTTAAAAAGAATGAACACACGTTGAGAAGCAAGCAAAACGTGACCAGAAAAAATGGCTTCAGAAATTCGCGTCAATGAGAAACCCGAGATTTTAGAGTAGATTCGCACTTGAAAAACCTGCAGCCGCCTTCAGACGTTTTCGCCGACATGAGAAACCCTCGATTCGCACTTGAAAAAGGAGAATACGTCATCTTTAAAGGCAAAAACGCGTTTTTTTTTAGGTTTTATTTTTCCGCGCGATTTTTTCACATTTTTTTGCGGATTTTTTGTTCGAAAAATCCCGATTTTTTGACGATTTTCAACGATTTTCGGCTGTTGATCGCTGAAAATCGGGATTTTGCGGAAAATCAATCAAGAACCTCCCGATTTTTAAAAATCGGGCTACTTGATGATTTTTGCAGATTTATGCTTCTATGGTCTCAACAACACTGGAGCAAATTCATTTTCTCAACTGTGAAAAGAAATGAAAACTTCTACTTATAGGAAAATCGGTTCAGAATAAGTTGCGTGTATTAAATCTCCACTATTCATTCAATTCTCTGGTATTTTTGACACTTGTCTTTCAACGTCAGGAATCTTATTCTTCTAGAATTTCAACTTTGACTGGCATGTTTTAATTCACTTTTGAAAATATTTAAATTTAAATTCATCATTTAATCAATTTCCATTCACCAGCCGAAGTTCTGTCTTGCAAATTCTCAATCTTAATCACCTCTGACACTCTGGAAAATTCATCTGTGAAGAATTCAATCAAAATATCTAGGCAATTCACTTTAAATTCATCGTCGAAGCATTTTCCTTTTGAAAACACATTTTATTCAAATTTGCCTTAGAAAATTTTAAAATTTTCCTTAGGAAAATTTCACAATTCAAGTGCCGATTAAATTCTTCACCCAAAAAGCGTTGGCGAAGTGTAGAAGACATGGAAATCCATTTCTCATCGAAGATCATCAGTACCCAGAAGAAAATTTTCTCGAAAACGTGATGAATCCATGGGTACACAACAAACGGGTTCATTTAAATTTTTAAATTTTGAACCTTAGAAAAATATCTCCTTATGAATTTTAAATCCGTTCTTCTCATCTGTGAACATCTTGTTGCTCTGACTCGAATTTTTTTTTTTTTTTGAATTCATCCTGCAATGCCAGCATTCTTTGACTCCGTCACTGGAAAATTCACTCGTGCTCCAAGAAAAATTTTATCACCTCAAAGTCTAGGTGTATTTTCTAGAGGAAGAAAATATTTTGCCTTAGAAATTTTTGTAAATCATTTAGCATTTTGAAAATTTTGCCTTGGGAAATTTTTTTAATTTCATCTTCATTCATTTTCCTGTGAGAAAAAATTTATTTCATTCATGCTCATTTGCCAATGGTGGAAATTTTTATCAACTTCACTTGGAAAATCTTCTTGAAGGCACATCATACTTAACATGTTTTATTTTTCATTTGGCAATTTCCAACGCCTTAGGAAATTTTTATCACTTTGCAATATTCTCCATTTAAATCTTAGGCGCACTTCATATATCATGAGGAACATTCCACTTCACCACGCCTAGTAATGTTTTCCATCTCCACTTTCAACGCCTAGCATATTCAACTCCCCTTGGGCGCATTTAGCACTTGCAAGAGGATATTAACCACGCCAAGGTCACTTTATTTCACCACCTTTACCTTGTTTACCACGCTTCACCCCACACTTACTCTTTACTTGGCGCATTTCTTATGTTGAAGAGGATGGGCGCATAATAGGTGACCTTTGAGCTCCCCTGTTTTGTCTTTACATGCCCCCATTTGGGCGCATTTTACACTTGATGAAGGATTAACATCTCCAACGCCTTTGACTTGTTGACTTCTTCCTTAGCTTGGGCGCATTTTGGCATGTGAGGAGGATGGGCGCATATTGCATGTGATGAAGGATAAAGCATTTGACCTTTGACTTTGTTAGAAGTGACATGGGCGCATTTGAGAGAGAGAGAGGAATGGGCACATTTGCCATGGTGTGGAGGATGTTTTTGATACTTAGAAATTTTTTATTAGCATCTTGCTTGCATGAGGGGGCGCATTTTGGCTAGGCAGGGGGATTTTTATTCTGACTTGGAAAATTTTATGTCTCTTCATCCTTGAGGGCACATTTTCATGGTGGTGCAGGATGAAATATCAGACTTAGCCAATTTTTCTTCGTCTTCGCCAACCTCTTCATGCCTTACTATAAATAAGTCCCTTGATTTTCATACTTCAGAAGCTCAGATTGTTTTGAAATTTTGAACACTGCATCTTTACGATCTCGTCAACCTGTTGACACTGCTATTTCGGGTTGGCCTGCTATTTTTAGCCCATTTCTGAAGGTGGTTTGCTTTTTATAGTAACTGCTTGCTTCTGATACCTCCACAACTCCGTTTGATTTGAAATTCGAATGATGTGCTTCTCACCACGTGACCTGCCTGTTGGCATCGGCGCCTGAGGCTGACTTTCTATTTTTAGCCTGTTTCTGGAATGACTTACTATAAATAGTAAGTGCTCCGTTTGCCTTCAAATTTTATCAGCAAATGGCTTGAGAGATGCTGATCGCAGTGGTATACACCGGTTTTCGAAAATTCTGACTTTTTACCCCTCTTTTCGGGCCCCGAAGCTGGAAACCCTAATTCATCCTGCATGCATATCAAATGATCTCCGTTTGTTCTCGTTTCTGCTGCATTGCGATCAGCTCGTGATTCTGAAGTGCTGGGAGGCGGCTGCCGGGATGCACCTGCTAAAAATAGTAAGTTTCTAAATGAGTGACCATCTCCGTTTGCATGTCACGTCACTACGAAGCTCTCGAAAAACCCATAAGGAATATACGACATGCAAACCCTAAAATAGCCTCTCGAAGGTTGAACTTTGAAAGTTGTCATCTTGCTTTTGTTACACCATCACGATCTCAAAACCTGTATGAATATGCGATATGCGTGAAAAACTCGCGATCCAAGCCCGAATCTGCTCCGTGAACTGCTAAAAATAGTAAGTTGTCTGTTTCAACTCAAATTTTGCACACGAGCAGCTTGATGTGTTATGAATGTAGTGTGACTGTTAAAACTTCAAGAATGTTGAAGGAACACCTGGAATTACACACTTACTAAAAATAGTAAGTTGTTAGAATCTGATGAAATTTCAGTGGAAATCTGTTGGAAGTGTATTGACACCAATGTTAATCTCAATTTTCAATATATTCACTTTGTTCGACTTTGGACTGACCAGAAAGATGGAAACCCTAATTTTCAGACTTGGCCAAATTTCACGTTTAAGCTCAATGGCAGGCACGTTGCCCGAAAGGTAGACCATAGAAAAGAGACAGACAGATAGAGAGAGAGAAAAAACAAAGCCAAAAGATCAGAATGGAGCAAAAATTAGGGGTCCCCATTTTGAATGGGGCGATGTGTGAAAAGGTCACAACAACCCCCAAAATGTGCCTTGTCTTGAAGTTGGTGGTGGAAATTTTTTTCTAAGTGTGAAACTTCTTGCTCCTACCCCCAAATGCGCCCAAGGAGAGAAAGAGGGTGAGAAAATTTCTAAGTGTTTGTAAAATCCTCCTCCACCCTCAAAATGCGCCCATGCTAGGTGTGAAGTCAAGAAAAGTTACCAAGGCATTGAAGTTAATTCCTTCACCACATGCCAAATGCGCCCATATGGGCTAGGAAAAGGACAAAAGGGTTGACTTTCTCCTTGACCCTTTGAATGCGCCCAAGCTTGTGAAGGTGGTTAAAAAAAAGTTTCTAAGTATGCAAAAATGGAAGCTCCACTAGTAAAATGAGCCCAACTTGCATGATGGCACCAAAAAATTTCTAAGTGTTGAAAATTTGAAGCTCCTACCCTCATATGCGCCCTAGCAAGGAAGGAGGGTAAAAATTTACTAAGTGTTGAAAATTTGAAGCTCCTGCCCTCATATGCGCCTTGGCTACTTGAGTTTGATGGAAAATTTTACTAAGTGCTTGAAATTGGAGGTAGACATGGTGAAATGCGCCTAAACTTGGGTGAGAGAGTTAGAAAAATTTCTAAGGCATTTAAACTTGAAGCTTGACCTCCTAAATGCGCCCAACCTTGAAGAGAAGAATGTTGAAAATTTCTAAGGCAAATAAACTCAAAGCTTGAAGTAGTTACCTCTATATGCGCCTTGACTTGTGGAAGGAGTTGGAAAATGTTCTAAGTATTGGAAATTGAAAGTGGAAGCCCCTATATGCTCCCATGCTAGTGATATTATTTAAAAAATTTCGAAGGCACAAAATTCCAGCTTACCTAGGGGAATACGCCTAAGCTTGAGAGGAGTTGCTAAAATTCACTAAGGTATGGATGAATTGGCAGTTTAGGAGTCAGAATACTCCAGCATCATGAGATTGAAGAAGATTTTCAAGGCCAAGCAAGAAAATGCGCCAAGAGATGAGGAATGAAGAATAAATTTGATGGAAAAATATTTTTGTAAGGTCAAAATTCAAAAATTAAATCTACCCCTTCGTCTGTAGACACATGAATTTGGCATTTTTTGAAGGGAATTTTCTTCTGGGTATTGGATATTTTCAACAAGGATGTGATTTTAAAGTTTTTCACACCTTGCTGAAGATTTTTGATGGGCGCTTGGTTGATAAAATTTTCTAAGGCAAAACAAAATAAATTTTTTCTGAGGCAAGAAGAGAAATAAGGTGCCTTGGCTAAAAGTTGTAGTTGGATACTTAGGTGATTTTTGATGAAATTGTTGGAGGGGGAAATATTCTTCCAAGCCAGAGTGAAGATTTGAAAATTTTCTAAGGTAGACTTCACATCAGCCAACTGAGACTATCCACTGCATGAAGGAACCTTGGAGTTGAATGCATGATCTTTCTAGCAATCTTAGCATGCAGGAGATTTTGTTCAAGAGAGGATAGAGTCGCCATTGGTAACTTTATTCTGTGTTGGTGCGTTCACGAAAATCACATCAATAGTTCCTTGTTGACAAGTTGAGACATGATGTAATACATCCATGGCTGAAACTTGTTCGCTTGTGCTTGATCCGTGACATGGTTGAGTAGAGTAATCATGATAGCATACTCATCCCCGAACTCTCCACGTTTGACATTCGTTGGCAAATTATTTCGTTTCTACTTGAGCCACCTTTCTGCCATTCTTTTCTGACATTGTTCCTTTCGCGTGTTAAATGCCTTCTCACATTCTTCAATCGACACAAACAAGTTGTTCGCACACGGTGGAATAGCAAGACACCTTTCAATGTCCTTCAGCTTGAGACTGCAAATTGTTCGCCCATATATTGATTGAATTTCCCGTGAAGTGGGGTTGTAATGATTTACGCAAGTGATTACAAATTCAATATTCTGTGCCGAGATGGGGAAAGAGGCTGCCTCAAGCAACCCGGATTGTTCAAAGTTCTGGAGTGTGATGGTGTCTATGCCTGCCAATTTGTCCAAATCAACCACTGGGTGCACTTGATGCAAATCAGTGTCAACTGTTTTCAAGAAATCGTGAATCAAGACCGATTTGGTCTTGAATTCAACTTGAGAGAATTGCATTTTGAAAATTTGGAAGAATGACTAGGCACTTGGCTATACTTGAACAACATTTTCTGCAGAGGCTAAAAATAGCTTCACCAAGGGGCAATTTTTACAAAAAATTCTGAGACGTGGGTTTTGTTAAGAATATCTTTTTGAATGGACCCAAAATGTCAAAATTTTGAAAAAATGACTTTTCCTTGGACATGCAGCAACCCAACATTTTCTGCAGAGGCTAAAAATAGCTTCACCACGGGGCAATTTTTTACAAAAAATTCTAAGACGCGGGTCTTGTTAAGAATATCTTTTTGAATGGACCCAGAATGTCAAATTTTTGAAAAAATGATTTTTCCTTGGACATGCAGCAACCGTTTAGAGGTAGAAGCAGTGAAGCGAGGTTGAAGCAACGAAGCAATTTTGTTCCTGAAAATTTTTGGCACATGGGTTTTGTAGGCGTTTGTGAGTTGAACAAACCCAGTTTGTGTATGTTTTTTTAAAGATGACTTTTTCCAAAAACCCTAAAAAGAGGGGGTAGCGGGGCAATTTTTTCAGGAAAGTCTGGCACGTGGGTTTTGTGGCCAATGTTGTGCTAAACATACCTAGAAGGTCAAATTCGTGAAAAAATGGAGTTTTCTCCAACATGCAATAAAACTTAAGAAGTAGAAGAAGTTGTGGGGAAAAATTTCCAATCTTCGAGAAGATTGAAAAAGAAGAGAACCTAGAATGCTAGATCCTGAAGATTATGAACAACCGTCTTTGAATAATGATGTTTGGAGATATGAACTCTAGAAAGACGTCCTTTTGTGCAACTTGTTCTTGAAAATACAAAGAATGCTGGAAACCTCCTCCATTTGATCCTTCAAATGTCGTAGAGAAGAAAGCAATTGTGTTTGGGGTTTGAAGTTAACTTGCAGAAATAATGAGAAAGGACTCCTAGATGCTTGATAAATAGGATTTGGAGGTGGAAGCATCAACTAGGGCATCCAAACTTTGATTGAAGAGTTATCTGGTGTGATTGGCAGTTAACTAAAACCATTCTCCAAATCTTAGGATGCTTTGAGGAAGAGAAAGTCTTCAAAAATTGTAATTGATAGTTGATTTGGGCGCCAACTTGAGATTAGGCATCCAAGTCTTGGGAGTTGGAATTTTTTTGAAGATTTTCATCTTTTCTGTGATGAACTGCCTCTGTTTGATCTTGAATTACAGTCGCTTGATTGATCCTATGGTTTGGCTAACAAATTCACTACAGAGCTGGATCAACTCTAAAGAGATGTTCTTGGAAGTTGCAAATCCCGAAAACTGAATTTGGTGGCTCAAATTTCTAGGCGTCTTCTTGAGATAAGGTGCTTCTGTTTGCTAGACTTAACCAATTTTTGGATGATTTACGATTTCCTTCAATTTGACCTCCCGTGCTTCGATCTGCAGCTGCCGGTGATTGATAATCCCCATGGACTGGATGTTGAATTCATCACGAAGCTGGAAGAATCTTGGAAAGGATGACTGGTTGTGCAAGCTTTGAAAACTGATTTAGGGGGTTCAAATTCCTAGGTGGCCTTGGCTTGTAGGGGTGCTTTTGTGCTTCTGAGACATAATTTCTAGTTTGTAACTCTTGATGAAATGCTCTAGTTTGGTCTTCGTTGTCGGGAGTTTGACTGCTACGGTGGATTGACTAACGGACTCATTGCGAAGAGTGATCAAAACGAAGGACTTCTTGGAAGTTGTAACACTTGAAAGCTGCATCTAGTGCATTTTCCTCTATACTTAGCCAATTTTTTACGTTTTTCAACTTAATTTGAATTTCAATGTTTTTGCTTGATCTTCATTTGTGAGCATTTGACAGGTCCTGTGAGCTGATTGCTAGATTCATTGCGAAGCTGGAAGGATTCTAAGAAGATGTTTAGGAGAAGACAACTGATAAAAATAACAATTGGTTGCTCAAAATGTTGGGCACCCCTGGCTAGTAGGGGCGCTTTTGCTCTTTTGTTCATCAATTTGTCCTTTGTTTTACATGCTCATTTGATCAACAACTACTGTTGTTTGATAGGTCTCGTGGACTGGTGAACAAATTCGTTGCAAAGATGGGTTGAATCCAAGAAGATCATCTAGAGATGGCTAATCCAAAAACTGACTTCTGATTGCTTTCATTTCTGGGTGCCCCTGGCCTGCAGGCATGCATTTTCCTTGGTAAATTGCCATTTTTTGATGTTTCTTGTTTTCAACATCTTTCACCTCTGCCTTCGTTTGCTAGCGTTTGATGAATCTGTCGAACTTGCTTGATGATCTGTTGGAAAGCTAGCAGAATTCTAAAGAAGATGACTGGTTTAGCAAAACTTGACAACTGCATTTTGCCTCTTGAATTCATGGGCGCCCCTGGCTAGCAAGGGTGCTTTTGGCTCCAGTGTTATCAATTTTCATTGATTTCCAATCTCCTTGTGCTTTGCGTTCACCGTGTTGCTTGATTACTTTGATTGCGTTTTGAGCATTGCTACTACTGACGCGAATGCATTTACTATTGTGATTGCTTTCATCACTTCACGTGCACGAGCATTGCAAAGTTGACTGATGTTGACTGCAAAGGCATCTTCCTTGTGACAAGGTGTCCTTTTTCGAGACTTAGTTTATATTTTGCATTTTTCAACTTTTGAAATTCCCTCTCATTGAGCATCTTTCGCCATAGATTCTTCATTGAAGTGTTTGAAGCTTAGATTTTGATACCTGGTATTGGCCAACTGCCATTGATGACCTCAGAGGTCCTAACTTTTCTTTTGAAAAAGTGAAATAGATCCACCAGAGCTAAACTGACTTTTTGGCGATTTTGACTTGACCAGTGTGATCGTGAAGTGAAATAAGCCAATCAAAATGATTTGAGTCATTTCTGGAAAGATCCTATTTTTTAGGGATTTCCTAAAAATAGGGGCTTGAAACCCTAATTTTCAAAATTTCTAGAATTTTACGAGTATCCTCTTGACAATAAACGTAGAAAAACCCCATGCTTTGTTTGTCGTTCAGAAATTTCTAAAAATAGCAAATTATCATTCTTAGACATTGACCTAAAGCTGACTTTTGACAACAATTTTGCAAGATTTTGAGCATTTTATCAAAATGCCTTATTAAAGCAAATTTTTTTATTTTGGGGTACAACAATAATCATGTATCAAAGTATCAGTATATGAGTCCAACATATTGATTATCCAAGATAAAGTACAATGAGTGCAACAAGGACTGCAGAAGGTGATGGGTCTTACATTAAGAGTCTGTCATTTAAATACCTTTCATGCTTAAATAAAGTTATTATAAAGTGATCTTCTAAAGTCAATAATTGAGACGTCTTTGAAATAAGGTGCATAATTCTAATGTTATTATTTTTAGCCTCCATTGTTTTCCTCTTTCTTTTATTGTGTATAACATTTTAGAGCTGTCACATTAATTCTCTCATGCTGTATCTTTTCTATATGAGAAGATTGATGTTTTTTCTTAAAATTTTTAAACTAGGATGTGGGAAGTAATGTTGGTATTATCTGCTAATGTTTGACATGATTTGCTTTTGTCTCAGCTGCTGATCGTATGTGCAGGTCAGGAGCTGTAGATCTTATTTGCATTGATTCTGTTTCTGCTTTGACCCCTAGAGCTGAAATTGAAGTAAGTGCTCATTCATTTTATGCCCTGGTCACACTAATGGACAATTATCTTTTGATGAATTACTGATAAGTAATTACATAATCACTCCTGTTCAAGGGTGAGATAGGAATGCAACAAATAGGCCTACAAGCACGCCTAATGAGTCAAGCTCTGCGTAAGATGTCAGGGAATGCTGCTAAGGCTGGCTGTACTCTCATATTTCTTAATCAAATTCGGTACAAGGTAGACACATTATACATTGCCTTTCTCTTGATTATTTATTGGTAGGATAAGGTCATGCTGAAAATATCTATGGTGCTCACAGATTGGTGTATTCTATGGGAGTCCTGAAGTTACTAGTGGGGGAATTGCTTTGAAATTCTTTGCATCCCTCCGTCTTGAGATTCGATCAACTGGCAAGATAAAGTCTGTAAGCCCAATATCCCTACAGTAACTCATTTTTTAGGTCCTGTTAACTTTTATCTGGAATCTGTGATGAAACTTCCTTTTACTTTGATAAAAATATATCCAAGAGGAATTCTGTTTCTTTTCAATGCAGACAAAAGGAGATGAAGATATTGGTATTAAAGCACGTGTAAGAGTGCAGAAAAGCAAGGTAGTTGTGGAAGCAATTTATATTTCTCAAAATAGATGTGTATATTTTCAATCATTCATGTTCTATCAGATTGAGCCGAATATACTTTTGTGCACCTCTTGTTATGTTGGCTATGTAAGCATCCATTTGTCCTATTGATTGCATTTAGCTAGTTCTGAAATATGTTTATAACTAATAACATAAAAAGTTTTTACAAGCTTATCATCCTTTTATAAGTAGAATATGACTTCCATGTGGACCAACATGATAATGTATTGCTATTGTTCTAGTCCTTACTTTCTAAAAGTGTTAGCATTTTGGTGGGTCCATTTTGTGGACTTGTAAAATTATTCCTTGTCTCCCTAGTGTTCCCCATAAAAGAGGACTTCTCTGTGTTCCTATTTTCCTTCTGTGTGTTAATAATATTGCATGTATTCCTATTTTCCTTCTCTGTCAAAATGATTTCAATGCTAAATAATCTTGTTGGAAAGATTATTTTTGTTGTGATAGGGTAATAGTAGATGCTTTAGGAAATAGATTCTAGGAGAAGCAGGAATAAATGCCACACCTCAAGCAGCATTGGAATGGTTCCAACTTTGGAATATTCATAGTTCCAAAATTGCTGCAGAAGAAGTTTTGGAGTAATAGTAATAGAAAAAGATACCCTTCTTGTTACACTTGTTCCTTGTCTCGCGAATCGCTGGAAAGAATGGCAACATGGTTTACCGATCATCCAAAAAGCTGTGAAGATAAAGACTACTTCCTTAAATTTTTTATTTTCTTGTTATGAATAAATTGTTTCATTAGTCACAGTTGAACTTGTATTTATGAATTTATGTTAAAAACAATAAACAATAGTCATGCATGACTTCCACAATGTTGAATTCTAGGCATTAGTATGTAGATATATAGCTCTTTGATGTTCATTATGAATGACACTATTTTCGGATTGCAAATAATAAGAAATCACTCTGCAACAATTTCATATATGTTTTGGAATCTATTGATGATATTGTAAGTCTTAGAAGTAATTGTGTTCTGTAAATGAAGTAAATCGTTTAAATTTGTACTTGCAGGATAGTTTATTTGTGTTATCTGTGTGTTCTGTTTGTTATTTAATATCACGGTATGATTGAGCATTGTACTATGTAGAAACAAAACTAGTGAGTAGTTTTAACTTAGGGGTTCATTTATAAAAAATGTTTTCAGGAATTTAATAGTACAACCTTTCTTTTGCAGTTTAGTCTAGTTTGGAACAGTTAAGCAGCTTAAAGATTTTGTAGTAGTTTCTAAATGTTTTCCATGGTATAAATTTTCAATGCTTTCCATAGGATAGATTTGAAATGCTTTCTAGAAATTAGATTTCAAAGGCTTTCTCTAGTTAAATTTCATTTTTGCATAAGCATTCCCTTTATTTGGTAGGATTAGAAATCACTAGATGAGATAATTGGTTGCGTATATTGCTTACAACTGTTGAACACCAACCAGATTGACTATAAACAACTCCTGCATGGTCAGAAAAAGGGGACTGTTGATGTGTTTTTTGTGACCACACCAAACAGCAGAATAAAGTTTCCAACGGCTACCTTATCCTCTTTTGAACAAAGTATTCAGCATGCTAAGATTGCGAGAGAGTTCATGCTTTCAACTCCAAGGTTCCTTCTTATGCAATGGATAGCCTCAGTTAGTTCATTGTGATCTTGCTGGTATTTCAAGGGGACTTACAAATTTGTTCAACAACGGAGAAAGGAATTTGAATGCTCGAAAGGTTTGTCTATAAAGCTCTTGATTCCTATCCTAAATTAACCAGAAAGTACTGAATTGAAAAGGTTGCAGGGCCTAAGAAGGTACTACTCTACTCTAAGGCGCGGGACATGACAATCAATTCTCGCAAACTTCAACCAAGCTTTGCTTTGCCTCGCTTCAGACAACTTCCACAAAACTGGTGCAATCTTCAAGGGAGCAGCGAAAGGTATTCAAATTACAACTCAACATGCAAATATCATCAAGATGATGCATACAAACTTGTGAATCATAATCAAAGTTAAGTTTGAAAGGTATTCCAGTTGACCACACAAGGTGAATTCACCATCAGCGAACACACTAGTGGTATGGATAGACAAAGCTTGCTCGAATCAAACACCACATTCCACTACTAGCATCTACTTGCATGAAATGAAATTTGTTCTACTTTAAGATTCTACTTGAATCCGAAGGACGAGGAAACCTTGCTAGCTACTCACAACAAAAGACGAGATCATCATCAATGAAAACCCTTTTTATTATGAGAGTGTTCACAACAATTTTTTACAAAGCTTTCAAAGGAAAAACTTCCCTTCTTCAAACTACACTATCAATCTATACTAAGCTATCTCTAAGTTGTCTCTCTATCTTCCTATCTCTGAGCTAATCTAATCAGGTACAAATGAGGGGGGATACTCCTTTTATAGTTGGCCTAGTCCAATGGACGGCTCAGATTGAATTACAATGAAGGGCTTAGATTGAGCCACATAAGCCCTAACCCTAAAAACTACCACCGAGAAGAGTGGAGTAATAAATGAGCAATTAATGTCCATCTTGTAGAAGATTCCTGTTTGGAAAAGTGTTCCCACTGTTCTTGACTGGAAACTCTATGAATCTGGCCAACATAGCTTCAATCGGCATGGCAGGCACGTTCTCGATCTAACTCCAAGACGGTTGCTTCTTTCTTCTGTTTGATGGTGATTTTCCTCTTTCCTGTCACCTACCTCCTTGAGTTGGGTGCATACTAGGTCTTTGCAGAGAGACTCCAACAGTTAGCCGTTTCTTTCATCATTTCCCTTCATAACTTGGCCGCAAATAAGACATCACGGAAGAGCTTCAACATGTAACCTTTCTCCTTCCAAGGTCGTATTGTCGTCCTGGAGTATTTGCTCCATCACCTCAAGTTATTATGCTTTGGTCTTGGTGTTCATCCTGCAAAACAAATAAAGAAAGAGCATCAAAACACTTTATAATAGAAAATCTCTTCACTTACTTGATCTCATGTTTTGATCTCCAATGTCTAAGTGATCTCCGGATTTGATAGGGTTCATCATTTTTCTCTAGCCAGCTTTTGCTTTCTTCATAACCTTTCAACATCTGTGTGCTAGGGCGCATATCATCCTGATATTTGAGTTTCGCTTCATCTTCAAATTCTTCATGCCTTAGACAAATTTCCCCTTCCTGAGGGTGCATTTGAGGTGGGGTCAAGGAATTTCAAATGCCCTATTTTCATATCTTCACTCTGGCTTGGAAAATTATTTCCCCTTAGAAATTTCATCACAAATCACCTAGGTATCCATCTTCAATATTTCTCCCTTTGACTTAGAAAATTTTACATCCTCTTCCTAGAAAACTTCATCAACCAAGCGCCCATCAAAAATTTTCATCTTAAAATTTCCAGTGAAGTGTGGAAGGCTTCAAAATCATTTCCTTGTTGAAAATATCCAATACCTAGAAGAAAATTCCCCTCAAAAAATGCAAAATTCATGTGTCTACAAATGAAGGGGTACATTTAATTTTTATATTTTTGAAAAATATTTTCCCCAAGGTTTAATTTAACCTCTTCTCCCTTGGGCGCAATTACATCTCTGGGCTATCACTTTTGAGGGCGCATTTAAGGTGGGGTCAAGGAATTTCAAACTCCCCAGAATATTTTCATATCTTCACTCTAACTTGGAAAATTATTTCCCCTTAGAAATTTCATCACAAATCACCTAGGCATCCATCTTCAATATTTCTCCCTTTGACTTAGAAAATTTTACATCCTCTGCCTAGAAAACTTCATCAACCAGGTGCCCATCAAAAATCTTCATCTTAAAATTTCTAGTGAAGTGTGGAAGGCTTCAAAATCATTTCCTTGTTGAAAATATCCAATACCCAAAAGAAAATTTCCCTAAAAAAATGCAAAATTCATGTGTCTACAGACGAAGGGGTACATTTAATTTTTATATTTTTGAAAAATATTTTGCCCAAGTTTTAATTTAACCTCTTCTCCCTTGGGCACAATTACATCTTTGGGCTATCACTTTTGATGACTTCGGCAATTTTTCCATCCTCCTCAAACTAGGCGCATTTAGGAGGTCACATTTCAATTCCCAACACTTAGATTATTCTCTATCCACTCCTCTAGGTTGGGGCACATTTAGGGTTTTGGACTTTTCAATTTTCCACACTTGGATTATTTTCCATCTTCTCTTCCCTTCAAGGGCGCATTTGACCTTCTTGACTTCCAATCTCCCATACTTAGAAAAATTTCTTCATTTCATGCAAGTTGGGCGCATTTAGCCAGGGCTACTTCCAACTTCAAACACCTAGAATATTTTTCTCATGGCATCTTTACCTTGGGCGCATATAGGGGTCTGGGCTTTCATTTTTTCAACACAAAAATATTTTTCCATTGACCTCCAGTTGCTAGGGCGCATATGAGATGGGCTACTTCCAATTTTGATGCCTTAGCCAAATTTCCTTCAACTTCTCAAGTTGGGCGCATATGCTAGGCTGAGCTTCAAGTTTTGAATGCCTTAGAAAATTTCAAAGCTTCTCTCCAAGCTAAGGCGCATTTGACTCCTCCTACTTCAATTTTTGGTGCCTTAGAAAGTTTTCCCACCCTCTTCTCAAGCTAGGGCGCATATAGCAAGGTGAGCTTCCAATTTTGGGCACATATCAAGGATGAAGCTTCTTGTTTCATCAGGTGGGCGCATTTACCTAGCTGGACTTTCAATTTCAACACTTAGCAAATTTCATCCCCATCACTTCTAGCTTGGGCGCACTTGGGGGGGTCACACTTCCATTTTTGAGGACTTAGAAACTTTTTCGAGTTGTGTCTCCTTGAGGAGTGCATTTAGGGAGGGCTACTATCATTTTCATGACTTAGACCAATTTTCCATTCTTCCTCCTCAAACTAGGCGCATTTGGACCGTTGTGCTTTCATCTTTACAACACTTGGAACTTTTGAAGTCACCCTTTTAACTTTGGGCGCATTTAGAGGGAGTAGCTTCCACTTGTGTTTGCCTTAGACGTTTTCTAGGCTTCCTCACAAGATAGGCGCATATGGGGTGTTGTGCTTCCAATTTCCATTACTTAGAAACTTTTCTCACTTCATCCCAAGGCTTGGGCGCATTTGTAACCTTGAGCTTTCATTTCTCCAGACTTAGAAGATCTTTCTCATGGCCTCTCCATTTTGGGCGTATTTACCTAGGTGAGCTTCCATTTTCTCAGACTTAGATGATTTTCAAGCCTCTTCTCTTCACCTTGGGCTTATTTCACTAGCCCAACTTTCAATTCACTTGCCTTAGCAAAATTTCCATGCTCAACTTGTTCTTGGGCGCATTTGGGGGCTTGTACTTTCATTTTGCAACACTTAGATTATTTTCCCTCTTCTCCCTTAAGCTGGGGCGCATTTAGGGTGCTGAGGTTTCATTTTGAACACTTAGTAAATTTTGATGCCTCCATTCCTGCCAAGGGCACATTTGACCCTTTGAGCTCTTAGTTTCACTGACTCGGAAATTTTCTTCACCCAACCTCCTCTCAAGGGTGCATTTGAGGGGTGGTACTTCTGATCTTGCAAGACTTAGTCAAATTTTTATCAACCTCTTGGACCTTGGGCGCATTCTGGGGGTTGAGCTTCCACTTTTGAGACTTAGAGATTTTTTTGTGCTTCCTTGACAAGATTGGGCGCATATGAGCGGTGGTTCAGGAATTTTCACTGCCTTAGAAAGTTTTTTTGGCCTCCCTGATGCCTGGGCGCATTTACTAGGTGCTCCTGCCAGTTTTGGAGACTTAGAAAATTTCCAAGCCTGCTAGCTCCTGTTTACTACTTTTAGAAAGTTCACTAATTCTCAAGCCTATGCAACTTTGTTTGATTTGAAATTTGTTCCATGGGATCCTCATAGCATGACTAACCTGTTCATACTGGCCTTATGTGCTGACCTGCTATTTTTAGCCATGTTTTGGAGGTGACTTACTATAAATAGTAAGTATTCAGAATGAGCTCAAGTTTTACTAGTAGATAGCCTAAAGGATACTGATCGCAATGGGATACATCTGTTTTCGAAAATTCATGTGTTTTGCCCCTCATTTTAGGTGCCAAAGTTGGAAACCCTAATTTGACTTGCATGTGCCTCAAATGACCTTCGTTTGACCCCGTTTTTGTTGCATGTTGCTCTGTTCGTGATACTGAAGTGCTGGGAAGCTATTGGAGTGATCCTGCTAAAAATAGTAAGTGTCTGAAAAAGTGACCAACCGGCCTCGGGTGTGTTTGTATGTCATACTGCCTGAGAGATCTCAAAAAACCCAGAAAACTGGTTTGCATGCGAGCATTGGCTAAAAATAGCAAGTTCCTGAAAAGTGACCATCTTGTCTCGCATGTTACCTCGTTGCGTAGCTCTCGAAAAACCCATAAAGAATATCCAGACATGCATCAAAAAATCCTGCATGCAAACCCTAGAAATAGCTTTCGAAGCCAGAATTGCTAAAAGTCAATATCCCAGTTTGCATGTTATATCATCGCAGAGGTCTTGAAAAACCCAGAAAGAATCTTCAGACATGCATTGAAAAAGTATACATGCAAACCTTGAAATTAGCCTCCGAAGCCTGGAGTGCTGCTAAAAGTAGCAAGGTGTCAGATTTAGCTCAAAATTTGATGGCAGGCAGCTTAAGGCATTCCAAGTGCAGTGTACCAGTTTGTTGGCATTTAAATTCGCACCTTTGGAATGCGTATTTGAAATGGACCTATGCTCCACAGGGTTTCGAGGACGGGGAGTACCTAGTACGGCGGGACGAGTTTCTGGTACGGGGGTACTTTTGGGTCATTTTTTAGGGGACGGCAGGGGACGGCTGACAAAAAAGTAGGGAAATTTTTAAAAATATAGAGAAATTTCAAAAGTTTATAGCATAACATTGATAAAGCATTCATTCTAGACATTGAATAAGCTTAATACATATCATTAGACTTGAATTGAGATTTCACATGAGAATTGACAAACAAATTAACAAAGTTCAAATGCTTTTCATTATAAATGTGCATACATATCATATAAAAGTCTGATAATTATAACCAAAATGCCCAAAGGCTCCAAGTCTCAACTATGAAATGACATGATAAACATAAAACTAAGAAAATATATCGCTGTCCATGGTCCCTAATCAGCAGAAGGTAGGTCTAAATCAGCATCGCCCTCGCCATCAGAGCTCGAGTCTAAGTCAGTGTCAGTGTCCATGTCAATAGAAGGATCTGTCTCAACCAATGGAACACCAACCAATCCCTCATGTGCATCCTCCTCAATCTGCATAGCATCTTCGGGATTAACATCCCAACGTAAGGCTGGAGTTTGACGATACTCACTAGACTGGCGATCCTGTAAGCGCAAAGCACTGTGTACTGCCACCAACTTCTCCGATCGTCTAGAGGTAAGGCAGTTCCTCTTGACTGATTGGATGAAGCTATATGTGGACCAATTCCTCTTTGCAGCAGAGGAACTGGCAACCTGTGAAAGAAGGCGAACAACAAGTAATCTCAACTTTGGTGCATCCTTCCCATGCCACGTCCACCATCCAATAGGGTTGGTTTGAGCCAATGTAGCTCTATCCATCCTCGCCTCTGGTTTGCCGAAGGTTGGACCACGAAGATTGGCAAATGCAAGCCATTGTGTGCGAAGTATGGTAGATTCCTCTGAAGTATACATTTTTGTAAGGGCCCTCATGAAGCCTTCTTTCACCTCTTCATCATGAGATGGAGCCACTCTCCCAGGCCTCGGTGCATACCATTTCGGATTGAGAGCATAGGCTGCCATATGAAGCGGGGTGTTCATAATGTCCCACCGTCGCGTCACAATGGGCCTAAGATGCTCCTCATAAAATGCCAAAGAAGGGTCCTTGCTATAAATTGCTTGCTTGACCTGTCCAAGCATACTATCAAAGGTCTCATAAATCTCTCCAAGGCTAGGAGAGTCAGTATCAGCATATCTAATCACTTGCACAATAGGCTGGATGAAGGAGCATACATAACTGCAAGTGCAAACAAGTTACAAAAATTAAAATCAGCTAGGTTGCTAGCCTATAAATATTAAATAATAAAATGAAAATCAGCAATAATAAAATTTAATAATTCAAATAAATAATAAAATCAGCAATGCCAATTTTCTTACCTCATTGTGGACCACCAGTCATCATCAAGGATTTTTTGTTTCACCCTTTTTCCCTCCGCTGTGCTTGACTCTTGCCATCTACCCCACTCTACATTGACCATCATTAATTGTAGAGCCTCTTGGACCTCAAGCATCCTCTCCAATAAAATGAAGTAGCTGGCATATCTAGTCTCCACGGGCTTGAGGAATTCCTTCCTCAAAAATGTTCTAAACAAAGCAAGTGAAGTCTGATGGTTGCAAATGAACATTTGCACCTCTCTAGCCTCTGCAACCACTGCCTTCACCCAATCTATCTTCCCAATGTCCTTCAAGGTATTGTTCAATGCATGCACGCAACAAGGGGTCCAAAAAATGTGCTTATAAGCACTCTCCACCATCAATCCAGCTAATTTACACACACGGGCTGAATCAGTCACTACCTGGCAATGGCATATCATCAAGTTGATATGAGATTACTAGATTAGTATAGAATATAGATATCAAAATTTTAAATAAGATATTAAAATAAAAAATAAGAAAGAAAGAAAATCAAATTAAATCATACCTGCACAACATTAGAGGCTCCAACCTCCTCTATAGCATCTCTCAAAATTTGAAATTGGAAGGTTGCATCCTTCCTTTTGCCTGAACAATCTACAACTCTAAGAAAATAAGAGCCTGTTGTACTAGTGACAATAAGATTGATGAGTAGCCGATGTTTGATATCGGTCTACCCATACATGATTATGGAGCAGCTATCTATCAACCATGTTTGTCTCATATCCTCCATCAGAATACTCACCTTGGAGTACTCTTTATCAAGAAGGGTGGTGCGTAACTTAGTTTCTCCGGGTGGAACATATCAGGGACCAGCAACTACAATATCTTTGCACATTTGTTTAAAATATGGTGAATGTGAGACATGAAATGGTATGGCATTAGCATAAAAAAACTTGGCAATAGAGGAATCAGCCCCATCTCTTACTGTAACATTAAACATATCAGCAACATTCATACTCCTTTTCTTTCCTCTAGTAGAATCCTCCCCCACATGAGAGTGAGAAGCTGAAGCAACATCTACTGATGGTGTAGGCATTCCCATACTAGGCTGCAAACTCTCAACTGAAACTCCTTTACTTAATGCCTCCCCCTCCATATGCAATCTAGTTGCCTCAATTTTTTGTTGTTGGGTTATTTTTCTACACCCTTTCACCCCTTGACCACCAATCCACAAAAGATGGCAATAAACACTCGCATAGCTGCCCCTATATTGTTTGTGGCACAAATGACACTCCCATACTCTACTACCCCCCAAATATTTTTTCTTCTCTTTATCAACTCTTGTTGCAAATTGTAGTAGAGGTTTTTGGGGTTAAATGTGCCTTTTGCCCATTTTTTGAGGATTTTAGATGGACATTCAAATGGGTTTGACTTTGAACTTGCTGACCCTACTCCACTCCCACTCTTTGAACACCCCCCAATATTTGCAGTTGCACTACCTCTATGTCTATTTCTTGTTCTTTGAGTTTGAGTTCTTTCTTGCATTTGGATTTCAATATCCTCACTTTCACTATCACTGCTACTACTCATGGTTGTTTTCTAAATTTTTATGAAGTTTTCGATTTCAAAGAGCTGTAAGTTCAAAAAAAAAAAGAAGTAAACACTAAATGCCAAATGGCAAAATGCCCTTCCTATGTGTTGAAAAACTTAAAAAAATCTTGCAAAAATTAAAAACAAATAGCAAATACAAAACAAAGATGAAAAACATACCTCTAATATGTTGGAAATGATGCCCCAAGTTCCTCTTCAAACTGTTGTTCTCTCCTTCACTCAGCTGCTCTCCTTTTGCTATGCTTCACTTCACAAGGCAAGAAGTAAAAATGAGTTGCTTTTCTCATTTTAGGCCACATATAAGGCACAAATTAGGTTAACAAGCATGGGGCGTCCCTTGTGGCCCCCCCCATACCTTTTTTTAATTTAAAGAACTTTTTTTTTTTTTAAAAAGCGTCTGATTTTTTTCTGGGCCGTAGGGTATGGCTAGCCATACCCGGTACGGACGAGGGACGGTTGGGCCTTTTCGGGTACACCTAGCCGTACCCTACGTCCTTTGCCAATGGAAAAACGTACCTGGTAAGTATTGGGTACTTCGAGGCCAAAAGGGACTGCTAGGGGACGTTTCCTAGCTGTCCCCGCGTCCCTGTTTCGTACCTGGTACGGGAAACAGGCAAAAAAGCCAGGGGACGCGTCCCCGTGGAGTACAGAAACAGACAACTATGCATAGTAAAACTGCTCTTCAAATTAGGAGGGGAAGCTCCCTTGTGTTGATGGTGTTGAAAGAAAGTAAACTAAAAACTAAGTTGCCTATCTTTTTGATCAGCTTAGAGCACAAGGTTTATTAAACACAAACGTCGCAGCTGAGATTTTCTGATTTAAGAACTTTAACTACAACTAACTTAAACTAAAGACATTTCTAACTTCTCAAGTAATACGCAGAGCAAGAGAAACTAGAAATAAACAAGGTTGATTCTCTGACAAAATGCTTCAATAAACTCTTTCTCAACAAATATCTACACACTTCAATGTAAGCTGAAATCAAGATCATAAAAGCAGAGCACAAATAACGGAAATCTGAGATGTTATATCAAGGCAAAGGAGGATCATAATTTTATTACTTAAACTTCTGGAACAAAACTTCTAACATGCCTGGAACAAGAAATTGCAGCTAAAGAGGCTTGCAATCTTGTTCTTACACAATACGAACAACAATTAACAATTACAATAACTTCTTGTTGGCTAAAAGAGACTCAACAATTGGCTATCATAAGACAATTGAACAACACTTGAGTAACAAATAGAAGGCACAATAGCCTCAGCATTTTGTTATCACTAGCATGGTTAAAAAAAACTAATGAGCAAAGACTCTTATTTATAGACAAGCAGAGGAGTAGGGAACCCTAAAATCTCCTTGCTTTCACAATCTAGGGATTGCTCAACAAGCAAGCTTTATTTCTAAATCTAGAAAGAAGATAACATCTAACACCTAAGAAAGCAGAAAAAAGCGGGAAACACCAATTATTACATTTATCTTCTTTCTCTTCTCAAAGAATGGATAAGAATTATTCCAAGAATAGAAAGAAAGCGGGAAGAAAGCTTCTAGAAGAAAGTTGCTTTAAAGCTCGATCACATTCGATAGGAAGTTAGAAATTGTGTCCCGGTTCGGTGCATCTATGCCATCAATAGCAAACACTGCTTTTCTAGAATATCTTCACCATCTGCAATAAATCTCAGGAAATCTTCGACCTCATTGGCCGCCTTTTCAAACTTTGCTAACGTCATCGAAATATGACTCATCATTCCGCCAACTGTATTGCTGCTATTATGACTACGAACAACATTCTGAAATTGAGTTTGCACCTCATCAAGCCCGACACTCTTTGGCAAAGTTTTATGCTTCTCTTTCATCCACCTCTGCTCAATCTTCTTGCTATATTTGTCTTTGTGCATGTCCCATATCCTTTCACATTCACCCTTTGAGATAGTAACACTTTCAGGCCATGGGGGAATGGAAAAACATTTCTCAATCATATCAGGCTTCAGACTGCAAATCATTCTACCATCAACTAATTGAATTTCCCTAGTAGCCAGGTTGTAATGCTTGATGCAAGCGATTACAAACTCAAGACTTTGAACTGATATAGGGATAGACGCTGCTGCGAGGAGTCCAGAATGTCCCAGGTTTCTGATGGAAGTGTTTACTGCGCTCTCCAAAGCGTGTAGATTGAACATTGGCTTAATGTGATGCAAATCTGTCTTAGCGGTTTTGATGTAATCATGATAAAGAGCTGATCCAGTCTTGAAAATATTGCGAATGTACTCCATTTCGAAAAACTTGAAGAATGACTGTAAACTTGCCTAGGTTCAGACAAGTTTTGAGCAAATTACTATTTTTAGAATGCTGATTTTCTTGCTCCAATGGACAAATTTTTGAAATTTTTCTGAGATATGGGTTTTGTTCAGAATTTGGTTGCAAGACAACCCAGATCGTCCGTCTTCAAAAATTTTGATTTTATACTGAAAAAGCAGCAAACCCTAATTTCTTCAAATTTTCACGAAAAAAGCTGGCACCTGGGCTTTGTTCAGAATATGATTAGAAATAGACCCAATTGATCAGATTTGCAAAATACTAATGGCTGATCGAAAAAGCAGCCAACCCTAGAATTTGAAACTTTCTTGAAAAAAGTTGTGATATGGGTTTTCTTCAGAACACTGATTTGAGAGGACCCAAATGGTTGAAAACTGAATGCATTGAGGATTTCATTGACATGCAAATAAAAAGCAGCTGCTGCAACTTGGTGAAGTTCTTGAAAATTTCTTTAGAAGAATGAGGTGATAAGACCCAAATGGCTGAAAATTTGAAAACCTTGACCTCCTTGAAAAATTTGATCTTTTGGATGAAAAAACATGAAAAAGCAAGGGTTTATGCTTGCTGGTCTGAAAAATTTGATGAATAACCAACAAATTGAGCTCTTGAATCTTGAAAAAGTTCTTCAAACTTCAGCTCCAATTTTCTCCTTTGAATGCTACCTGCAAAAATAATGAAAATTACATTGAAGAGAGGTGTTAAATAGACTTAGGGTTTGAATTAGGTTTGCTTTCTTTTGCTTTTATTTTTAAAACCCTAAAAATCTCTGATCTTTGAACTTGGACGCCTTCTTCCTCTTTGCAATTTTGAAACTTTGAAAATCTTGAAAATTCTACTAAGGCATGAGAAGTTGGGCGCCCTTCTTGGCTAGGGGCGCCCACTTCAAGCAGTGTTAGTCATTTTTTTTTGATATTTTCAACTTTCCACCATTTTGACCCCCTACTTTGCCTTCAATTTCCGACTTGCAGACTAATCTGAGGGACGAGTTGAATGATTCATTGCGGAGCCAGACCCATTCTGAGAAGATTGTTCTGGAGGCGCCTCTAACTAAAAACTTCATTTCGACCTTCGAGTTCATGGGAGCCTATTTCCTCTAGGGGCGCCCATCTTGTCCAGAGTTAGCCATTTTTATGATCTTCAATTTCTTCATTAACTCTTCTTCCACAGATAACCTTGTCGAATCTGGCGATCCGGGCATCAGATTGACTGATGGTTATGCTCCTTGCGAAGCTGAGGAGATATTAAGAGGGGTCTCCTGGGAGAAACTTCATCAAATGGTTGAGTTTAGGCCTTCAAAAGCTTGGGCGCCCCTGGCAAGCTGGGGTGCCCAAACTCACCAGAGTTGGATTATTTTTCACTTTCTCTCATTTGCTTTTGAATCTCAATTCTTAGCTCTCATCAAACCCTCTGTTCAGCTTCTCGTATCTGGTGACTGCAAACTCCAATTGACACATTGAATGTCTCGTTGGAGAGCTGAATCAACTGTGAAGAAATCGTATTAGAGCTACTTCTGCAAAATTCATCTGTTTAGGCCCTTGAAAACTTGGGCGCCTCTTCTCTCTTGGGGCGCCCAAAAATTTGCAGACTCAGCCATTTTTATCTGACTTTCATCTTCAAGTTTGAAACCTTCATTCTGTATGTTCCTCTTTGATCTGAATATACTGGAGATTGGGCAGTCGGATGCTTTGACGGAGACAGGCGTTGCGGAGCTGGCTAAATACTGAAGAGATTGAGCATATTCTCAAACCCTAACTGCTGAGTTAGGTGCTCCAAAAAGCTGGGCGCCTTTCTTCACTAGGGGCGCCCAAGACAACCAGTGTAAGAAAATTTTCACATTTTTTACCTTTTCCTTCGTTCTTTGTGCTTGCTCACCAACTCGCCTTCTGTTGAATACCTGAGTGTTGAATCTGATGCCTGGTAGCTGACTGACCTCCATTGATGACCTCGAAGCTCCTGATATGCTTTTGAAAAAAACAGAATAGACCCACTAGGGAAAAATTGATTATTTTGAGATTTTGACTGCACAAGCCTGATATGGATGTATTTTGAGCCAATCAAAATCAGTTTGAACCCTATCGGACCAACTTTCTATTTTTAGAAAGTTTTACCAGTATGCGTTTCAAAAGAAACCCAGAAAAAATTACTATTTTTAGAAAAATTTTAAAAATAGCAATTTTCCTAAAAAGTAGGGATGGAAAACTGAGATCTGGGTTTTGTAGATTAGGCTACTCTTAGCAGACCCATATCGTCAGATTTTGAAAATTTTACGTTTTAACCCCTCATGCAAGACTTGCACACCCAAATTTTGACCTTTTTGATTGATTTCACAAGACTTTTACTCATTTCTTCAAAATGTCTAAGTGTAACAAAAATTTTAATTTTGGGGTACAACATTGGCTCTGTTTGGGGACCATGGCAGATACTTACGGCATAGGAGAACCATAGAATCTCTGGAGTTTTGAGCTTAGACCAGTGCTTTGTCCATTGGGTATCGAGTCAACATCATTTCCTAATCACTTAGTTGCAAGACTTTCCTAAGTCACCTAAAACCGGACTTCCTAGAAATCACCTAATAGTTGGACTTCCCTAAAAATCACCTAAAACAAGACTCCTAATCACCTATTACACGATAGGACTGTTACGGAAAGGGGAAACACAACATAACAAAAACATTATGAAAAGGGGAAACACATCACGAAAAACAAGGAAAAATATTTACAAAGATTGTTTTGCGAAAACTTACTCCACCCTCGAAGGGACGAAGTGCTTCAAGTACTACCCGCTGTGTGGTAGAGGGAGGAGACTTCCATCCAAGCGCGAGAGAATATAGGTGTTCTCCCCTGCGGCTCGTGAATCTTGAAAGGTCCTAGCCATAAGGAATCAAATTTACCGTGCATTCCCTTGGGCTCATGTCTCTTATCTCATAGGAGGACTTGATTTCCAACCTCGAAATCTCATTGGTGAGCTTTCATGTCAAAAATTTTCTTCACTCGCTCTTGGTGTTGAGTGATTCTATCTACCATCTCTACCCTTTCTTCTTGGAGTGTGGTCAGGTACAGGATGCGCTTCTGAATAGGATCTGTAAATTCTCCATCTTCCACTGTGGTTGCCAGCTGCAAAGCGGACAACTCCAATGTGATAGGTATCATCGCTTCCGTACCATATAGGAGGATAAAGGGTGAGGTACCAATGGCTCTCTTCGGAGTAATTCTGTTGGCCCAGAGAGCATCGTAGAGCTTCTTGTGCCAAGTTCGTTGAGTGGAATCAACCAACTTGTGATGTCCCCTTCCTAGTCAGCACAGCTGGATTTGAGGTTAGCCTATCATTTTGATCCTCGTAGGCTGACAGATATGTGTAGAGGATCATTTGAGGCAGTTACCCGTGTGCAGGAGCATCATTCTTTCAGTTGATTCAGGTTGGGCCTTCGCAGGATCTTTCAGAGGGGTTTTTCAGTTACTTACTATTTATAGTAAGTCAGGCAGTCGGAAGCTGCTATTTTGGGCAGGGCACCTGGTTCAGCTGGTTAGCTCCGAGTCGACCCAGTTTGTCAGTTTTATGAACAGATGGAGAATAATGGAGCATTTAATGATTATTAAATAATTGATATTTTGACTTTATATTATAAAGTTACTTTATTAATTTATTTAAATATTAATATTTAATGGCTTATTATAAAGTATTTTTAATACTTTATAATAAAGAGGAATATTTATTATAATGAATAATTATTTATTCATTAAGAGATGGACACCATTTATTTATTATTTTCTCCTAAGTTAATAAAGGCGAATTTAATCATTTATTTTAAATGATTAATTAAAAGAGGATTGGGTCGAATTTTTCAAGAAGGGTTATATATACACTGCCAGGACAAATCGAACTCATATGTTATGATTATTCAATTTGTCTTTTCTCTCTCTGAGCATTGGAGTTTGCGAACCTAGGGTTTCAGCAGACAGGTGATTTTGGAGAACGTTCCCTCTTCAAGATTTGACATACTGAGACTGTGAAATACCAGTTGAAGATTGTCGTACTTGGTGACTTCATACAGAGGTTGCAGTTGAGCTTACTGGATCGATACAGGAAGGATTTGCAGAGATTACTCATCAGTTGATTGGGGCGACGTTTCAGAGATCTTTTCTCAGAGATCTAGCACTTCATTCAAAAAGGTCGTACCACATTTAATGCTGCTGCTGGGCCGTACCTTTCTGTACCAGCAGAGCCGTACATTTCATCACAGAAGAATACGCCTTCAGTTTTCAGCTTCTGTTGATTGGATCTTGTGTGCCTAAGTATTCTGGAGATTTGGCGTGGGATCTGGAGTCTGGAGATTGCCTCTTTAACTTGGGCCGTACATTATCATCTTTCTTCTGGTGGTTGCAAGTAATCAGGTTCTCTTGAATAAAAATCGTTTTTTCTTCATATGTTCGATTTTATATATTGTATGTGTTCTGGAAAATCAATAAATGTATGCGCCTTCATCTTCTGAGCAATATTGATACATATTGATTGCCTTTTAATTTATTATGAATTTTTAGAGGATTTAAGAGCAAAATCGCAATTTCTTATTTATTGCAAAAAACCATCAAAAACACAAAAAATCACAAAACAAACAAAAATCAGCATTTTCAGTCAGGGGTTTGGGTTGAGAGACACCTGGTCTCTTACAGTGGTATCAATGCATAGTTTTCCTGCCATCCTGTGCTTTTTCAGTTGCTTTTTCAGTATACAGAGTGCTTTTTGGTTGCCTTTTCATGAGTAGAGACATCATTCAATATACTAAGGGTATAGGAACAGGCAGAGTTGAGGATTGGACAGGTCCACCTATTCTTGAAGGTGAGACAGTGTTGGGAGTATTGGGTATTCACAGATCTAGCTCCAACATCAGTGAAAATAGTGTCACAACACTGATGGCAGACTGTGAGATCCCTGCTGAGACACTTAGGAATTCAGGGAAAGCGCATGCAGAGGGTGATATTACTAAAGAGAAGTTTAGACGCAGACATGATAATATGATGGACATGATGTCCCAGTTGATGGGCACTATTAGATAGTATACTCCATCCCAGCCGCACTATATCCAGATCGGACAGTCGAGCAGGACTGCAGGAGTGGACCAGCCTTTGGCATCAGCACCACGACAGCCATCACCGATCTATCATGAGTGTAGGCTTGGACAACCTTCATTCATACCCAGAGAGACCCCACCTCCGACTCCGGAGGCAGAGCAGCAGGGGCATCATCAGGAGTTTTAGCCACATAATGGCATGTCAGTAGCGGATGTGACTAGATTTCACGGTGAGTATCTATCATTAGCACCTGAGATCAGACAGGCGTTGACTTTTCATGAGTTTATGGATGTTCATAAACCTAGAGGAGGCAGATTTGATCGTAGAGCTCCTCACCACCAGCAGCCACAGCCACAGGTGAACAGGGATTTACAGTATGCAGTCGGCAAAATCACGTTGCCATACTTTGATGGTTTTGATAAGACGTCAGCGAGGTCTTGGGTCTAGAAGTTGGACAATTATCTATCACTGAGACCTATGCAAGAGGACAAGGCCATTAAGTTTGCTACTTTGCATCTTGATGGGCTTGCGCATGATTGGTGGCATCATGGCATGTACACACTTGGCCATCATGCAGTCACTACCTACCAAGAGTTCACTAGCAAGCTCATAGAGCGTTTTGACAAGAAGGATCCGGAACTCTACTTCAGGGAGCTAGCTCAGCTCAGACAGACGGGTAGTTTGGATGCTTATGTTGGTGAGTTTCAGAGGGTTACAGTCATGGTGACAGGCATTTCAGAACGGAGACTTGTTATACTCTTCGTCGAGGGTTTGACAGAGCCTATGAGAGGTTGGATCAAGGCATTTGATCCTCCTACCCTTCAGGAGGCCATGAGGAAGGCACGTAACATGGAGCTTGCAACACCTCGCAGCAAGTTCACTTCAGGCTCGACACCCTACATGAGGCCTAATAGGTCTTTTGACAGGAATAGGCCCTTTGACAGAAAGAGGGATCCACCTGATCCTAAGAGACAAAATGCACCACCCTTTGACAAAGAAACACTGAATGATCTACAGAAGAAAAAATTGTGTTTCTAGTGCAAGGCACCCTATGATGAAAAACATGTATGCCCACTTCGTCCCAAGGTTAAAAACAATTAGATGGAATGGTTTTATGAGGGAGAAGAGCAATCTGATCTGTCAGACCAGCAAACTGATTCCGAGCATTCAGATGATGACAGGTCCGATAACGAGGGTGAAAACGAAGGAGGAAGGAAGCTACAGGAAGCACATTTGACTAGCCTTCAGAGAGATGGGTCGTTTAGACTTCGCGGGCTCCTAGCAAGTCAAAAGGTAATCACTCTACTAGACACGGGTGCCACTCATAATTTCATTGATGCATGGTTGGTAGAGAGACGTGGTATTCAGACAGAGGAGTTTGAGGGTATTCGAGTCGAGGTGGCTGATGGGTACACCCTCAAATGTGACAGAAAGATTACTGATCTTCCGATGCGACTGAACAACTATGAGTTCAAGACTGAATTCTACGTTGTTAATATGGGAGATATTGATGTGGTGTTAGGGATGGCATGGCTTCACAATTTGGGTGAGTTCACACTCAATCTACGTGACATGGAGATGAAGTTCAAGGTTAATGGGAGACCTCATGTCATCAAAGCCATTAGAGATAGTAATCTGAGGATGGTTTCGTTCAGGCGAATGGAGAGACTCATTCATCATGATATGGTTGACTGGGTTGCAGAGTGTATGTTGATGCCAGCACAACAGGAGCAGCAGAAGGGTGAGTACCACCCAGACATTCAGATACTGAGGACTAAACACTCCAAAGTGTTTAGTGACATTCCACCTGGTAGACCTCTAGATAGAGGCACTGAGCATATCATCGAGTTGGAGGAGGGCGCAAAGCCCGTTATGATTACACCCTACAGGCATCCGAAACGACTCAAGGATGAGATAGAGAAGACCATCAATGAGTTATTAGCTATGGGGCACATTAGACCTAGCAAGTCACCTTTTGCTTCATCGGTGGTATTGTTGAAGAAGAAGGATGGATCACTTTGGATGTGCATAGACTACCGCCAGCGCAATAAGAGGACAATTAAGAACAAGTACCCGATTCCACGCATCGATGAGTTGATTGATGAGTTACACGGTGCTATCTTCTTCACGAAGATTGATTTGAGATACGGGTACCACCAGATTCAGATGAGGGAGCAGGACATTGAGAAAACCGCTTTCAGGTGCCATTGCGGTCACTTCGAGTTATTGGTTATGCCTTTTGGTCTAACCAATGCACCTGCCACCTTTCAGGCTACCATGAACAGGGTCTTCAGTTCTCAGTTGCGGAGATTTGTATTGGTCTTCTTCGACGACATTCTAGTATACAGCAGGTCATGGGAGGAGCATTTAGCTTACTTAGATTCAGTTTTGGGTATCTTGGCTGAGGAGTCCTTTTATGCCAAGGAATCCAAGTGTGAGCTAGGCATGGAGGAGTTGTATCTGGGGCACATCATCAGTGCCAAGGGAGTGAGTATGGACCCTGAGAAGGTCCGAGCTATAGTTGAGTGGCCAGTACCTGAGAACCTTACGCAGCTCAGAGGCTTCATTGGGTTGTGTGCTTTTTACAGGAGATTTGTTAGTGGGTTCTCACGTCATGCCGCACCCCTTACTGATTTGACAAAGAAAGGGGCTTTTACTTGGTCACCACAGGCACAGGAGTGCTTTGACAGGTTCAAGGTGATCATGACTTCGTGTCCAGTGCTAGCTTTACCTGACTTTATGAAGTCATTTGATTTGTTCTGCGATGCTTCAGGGGAGGGCATTGGTGCTGTTTTGATGCAGGAGAGGCACCCTATTGCTTTTGAGAGTAGGAAGCTTAGGGGTCCTGAGAGGTTTTACAACATTTACGACAAGGAGATGTTAGCCATTATGCATGCTTTGGCTAAATTCAGGCAATACTTGGTAGGCAGCAAGTTCAGTGTGCGTACAGACCACAATAGCCTGAAACACTTCCTTGGACAGCGAGACCTAAATGAGAGGCAGCAAAAATGGGTCAGCAAATTGCAATCATATGATTTTGATATTACTTTCATTAAGGGAAAGCAGAATGTTGTAGCTGACGCCTTGTCTCGTAGACCTCGGTTGAATGCTATGGCACAGATCTCCGAGGATTGGAGGCATCGGATCATTACTGAGTATGCTAAGAACCCATGGGCTTCTAGCATTATTGATGGGACAAAGCAGGATAGTAGGTACACCGTCGTAGATGACTTGATCATTTACAAGGGGCGGATTTTTTTGGTTCCTGGTTCTGAGTTGAGGGATACAGTTTTGAGAGCCTTTCATGATCTTCCTATGGCGGGCCATCCCGGGTACTTCAAAACATATAAGATGGTTCGGGAACGGTTTACTTGGAAAGGGCTGAAAACTGATGTTCTACAGTATGTTCGAGAGTGTTCTGTTTGCCAGCAAAACAAGCAAGAACACACATATCCTGCTGGATTGCTTCAGCCACTTCCGATACCTGACAGGAAGTGGGAGTGTTTATCAATGGACTTTATCACGGGTTTGCCGAAAGCCCAAGGTAAAGATTGCATTTACGTAGTGGTTGATTGGTTGACCAAATATGCACACTTCTCGATTACTACTACATTCACCGCATCGCAGACTGCAGAGCTCTTCTTCAGAGAGGTATTCCGGTTACATGGGTTGCCTCGGACGATAGTCAGCGATAGAGACAGTCGGTTCATGAACAACTTTTGGTAGGAGTTGTTCAGGTTCTGTGGGACCGAACTGACACTGAGCACCAGCTACCATCCGCAGACAGATGGGCAGACGGAAATTGTCAATAAGTGGGTGGAAGGTTATTTGCGCAATTACATAGCTGGATAGCAGAGAGCTTGGGTGAGATGGATATACCTCTGTGAGTATTGTTATAACTCTACTCACCACATGACGATACAGATGACGCCCTTTATGGCATTGTATGGGTATGAGGCGCCCAACCTTTTGGATCTGATATTGAGTGATAGCAGAGTGCCGAGTGCAAGAGATATGATGCAGAGTCAGCAGGACATTTTGAGGTCTCTCAGAGACAATATCCAGCGGGCACAGAATCAGCAGAAGCAGTATGCTGATCAGAAGAGGGTTGAGCGTTCCTTTGTAGTGGGTGATATGGTGTATCTTATGTTGCAGCCATATCGTCAATCTACTCTGTGGAAGAGTGGTGTGGAGAAGTTGAAACCTCGTTACTATGGTCCATTCTGTGTTATCATACGAGTGGGCGAGGTTGCATATGAGTTGGACTTACCAGCAGATAGCAGGGTTCACAACGTGTTTCATGTTTCTCGCCTGAAGAAGGCATTGGGTCAGCATGTGATACCTTCTCCAGTTCTGCCACCCCTTGATGACGAAGGGAAATTGATACTAGTACCTGAGACCGTCCTCGAGATGAGAGAGAGACACCTTTGGAGGCAGGTGATCAGGGAATATCTGATCAAGTGGAGAGATTTGCCAGTTGAGGATGCTACTTGGGAGTCTGAGGAGATTTTACAGCATCCAGAGTTGAGATTGCTTGAGGACAAGCAATTTCAGGGAGGGCGGACTGTGATGTCCCCTTCCTAGTTAGCACAGCTGGATTTGAGGTTAGCCTATCATTTTGATCCTCGTAGGCTGACAGATATGTGTAGAGGATCATTTGAGGCAGTTACCCGGTGTGCCGGAGCATCATTCTTTCAGTTGATTCAGGTTGGGCCTTCGCAGGATCTTTCAGAGGGGTTTTTCAGTTACTTACTATTTATAGTAAGTCAGGCAGGCAGAAGCTGTTATTTTGGGCAGGGCACCTGGTTCAGCTGGTTAGCTCAGAGTCGACCCAGTTTGTCAGTTGGATGAACAGATGGAGAATAATGGAGCATTTAATGATTATTAAATAATTGATATTTTGACTTTATATTATAAAGTCACTTTATTAATTTATTTAAATATTAATATTTAATGGCTTATTATAAAGTATTTTTAATACTTTATAATAAAGAGGAATATTTATTATAATGAATAATTATTTATTCATTAAGAGATGGACACCATTTATTTATTATTTTCTCCTAAGTTAATAAAGGCGAATTTAATCATTTATTTAAATAATTAATTAAAAGAGGATTGGGTCGAATTTTTCAAGAAGGGTTATATATACACTACCAGGACAAATCGAACTCATATGTTATGATTATTCAATTTGTCTTTTCTCTCTCTGAGCATTGGAGTTTGCGATCCTAGGGTTTCAGCAGACAGTTGATTTTGGAGAACGTTCCCTCTTCAAGATCTAACATACTGAGACTGTGAAATACCAGTTGAAGATTGTCGTACTTGGTGACTTCATACAGAGGTTGCAGTTGAGCTTACTGGATCGATACAGGAAGGATTTGCAGAGATTACTCATCAGTTGATTGGGGCGACCTTTCAAAGATCTTTTCTCAGAGATCTGGCACTTCATTCAAAAAGGTCGTACCACATTTAATGCTGCTGTTGGGCCGTACCTTTATGTACCAGCAGAGCCGTACATTTCATCACAGAAGAATACGCCTTCAGTTTTCAACTTTTGTTGATTGGATCTTGTGCGCCTAAGTATTCTAGAGATTTGGCGTGGTATTTGGAGTTTGGAGATTGCCTCTTTAACTTGGGCCGTACATTATCATCTTTCTTCTGGTGGCTGCAAGTAATCAGGTTCTCTTGAATAAAAATCGTTTTTTCTTCATATGTTTTATTTTATATATTGTATGTGTTCTGGAAAATCAATAAATGTATGTGCCTGCATCTTCTGAGCAATATTGATACATATTGATTGCCTTTTAATTTATTATGAATTTATAGAAGATTTAAGAGCAAAATCGCAATTTCTTATTTATTGCAAAAAACCATCAAAAACACAAAAAATCACAAAACAAACAAAAATCAGCATTTTCAGTCAGGGGTTTGGGTTGAGAGACACCTGGTCTCTTACACAACTTGCGTGTGATTGTGACAATGTTCTTGTTTGATGATTCAACTTGTCCATTACCCTGCAGGTAATAATCTAATGAATGAGATAAAGTAATGCTGTGATCAAAACAAAACTCCATTAGCTCCTCAACCGAGAAACATGTTGCATTATCTGTCACAATTTTGCGAGGCACCCCGAAGTGAGTGACAATGTTTTCCTTCAAGAACTCACATACGACCTCGGATGTAGCTTGCTTGGTGGGGATGGCCTCAACCCATTTAGTGAAATAATCAGTGGCTGTAAGGACAAAAATATGCCCCTTGCTAGATCGTGGCCTAAGAGAAGCGGCTGCCAACTTCGCCTTGCCAACAAATTGTTGACACAACTGACATTTATGCACCCACTCATATGCATCACAGAACATAGTTGGCCAAAAGGACTGTGCCCGCAAGATTTTGAAAGCTGTCACCTTTGAAGAAAAGTGACCACCGCATGCTTGATGATTATGGAAAGCTTCCAGCAAGTGCCGTTGTTGATCTTTGGTAACACACAACAGGAATGTTCCGTCAAGCCCCCACTTGTACAAACGTTGTTGATGATTACATAATTCGGTGCTTTTAGCTTAAGCGTTCTGTTTTGTTGCTTGTTTAGGTGATTTGGGCAGTCACCATATGTCAGGTAATACCATATCTCAGTAAACCATTCTCCCGAAGATTCCCCATTTGCAATGGGGCGATGTGTGAAAAGGTCACAACAGGGACCGCATGGAAGATTTGTTGCAAAAACCTCCCAACCCCAAATACCAACTAGTGAACCTGAGGGGATTGAAGTCTTGGTTGAAGAATGTGGTCAACACCATTTGGTCAATCAGGACCCACCTGAGAGTCCGCAAAGAACCCTTGAGAGTAAACAGTTGGTAGAAAACACCCTAACAAGTGTCATGGATAACAACAACAATGGTAGAGAAGGAATAAGGGTAGAAAAAACGTTTTTTTACCTTATTAATTTAAACCCAAATGAAGATGTTCCAATTAAGAATATCTCTCCTTCCATCCTACCCACTTTTAGAGGTTTGTCCTCAGAGGATCTAAACCAGTTCCTTTTTGAATTTAAGGTCCTTTGCTAGACATATGACTATAAATGAGAAAATTAAAAACTTACGTTGTTCCCATCTACTCCTAAGGATTTGGCTATGCATGGTTTATGGGTTTGATTGCAGGATCCATCAACACATGGCAAGAAATGGAAACTATATTTTTGGATAAATACTAGGATTATTGTAGGGTGAGTGGTAGGAAGGATGAGCATTTCCGTCTTAATTGAAAAGAAGATGAAAGTTGAGAAGATTTCCTTGATAGATTCCTCTTTGTATTAAAACGATGTGGAGAGGATATAATGAATCATGAATTGGTAAGAACTATATTTTTAAAAGGATTTGATGAGGATGCTCGAAGAGCTCTTGTCTTAATGGGGAAAGGAGACATGGCCAAACTAGATCTCTCAGAAATATTTGTGCTTTGTACGAACTATTCACAAACCCAAGGAGGAATTACGAAATCCAGCCTAATGTGCGAGACCAATGAAATAGGATATTTGAGGGAAGAAATTGCAAATTTGAAGATTGATATTCTTGTCCAATTAAATGCCACCCTTGATGGAATCATGATAAAATTTAGAATTTAGAAACTCTCTCTATCTATTGCCCAAGATTTAGAAACAAACACCTAGTAGGAGAATGTTTTTTGAACAAGATCGATGTTCGTCAAGTTTGTGATAAAAACCACCATACTGACCTATGTGAATTACTTCAAGTGATAAAAAATTCCAAGTAAAAGCCTTCTTCAATAAAGGAGGAAAATAACCTTTCTTGTTGCAGGAGGTTAGTCACGAGGTCTAGTCTCCCCCATCCCCGTGGTACCGGAGGGCGTGTCGCGCCAGCGCCATGGTCACGTTAAAAAGTTTACCAGGCGCACTGCAGTTTAGAGGGGGTCGTGCTACTTGATTCCTGCAGTCTTAAAAAAATAGAGGAAAATAACTTTGTAGGACAAAGGCTTGGAGGAATTTTTTCCTATCGTCAATCCTCTAATCCACCTTGGAGACAATATCCCAATTAGAACAATAATCAATGGGCAACACCTTGGTCATGGCAACAAAGACCACAACTCTGGGGATCTTTAGAATGGGAAATCAACAATGGACAAACCCACAATGGTCTAATCAATCATAACAACCATGGTATCCACCAAACCCCGCACCACAATGGAATCCCCCTTATAACCAATTTCATCAAGGACCTTGTTGCATGCAAGATCAGCAACAATCCCTACTACCACCCTCATAAAATCATCAATAGGCCGAATAGATTATGCAACCTCAACTCCTAGCTCAACCGGATGCTAATCTGAAAAATAATAGACAGGCTACCCCTATGTACTCATCTGAGTATGAAAACATTGCTGGAATTGACACCATACACTGTGGTGGTGTGCAACTTAGGTCGGGAAAAATTCTTCATTAGTCACAACAACCTACTTGTTGAAATATCAGGTAATGAGGAAATACTTTAAGAATACAAAGCTAATCATGTTGACCAAGATGATGTACAACCTACTGAAGAACCTCATAAAGAGTCAATTGATGAAAAACTCTTCGACTCTCCTCTGGAATTATCTTTCAGAGCCACTTTGAAGTCACTTTTGAAACTCTTTTGGCGAAGTCTTTTAACAACCTACCGGAACATTCCACATAAAACATTACAAAATCCTTCTTCAGATCTTTTCCAAAGGTCAACCTTAAAACTAGGAAAAATTACCATACTTCAAAACAAGCCCCTTTTCTAGAGAGACTTCAAGAAGTCATCCCAAAATGCCCTCTAGAACCAATTGCTTTGAACGAAACTCACCATATTCAGGAGATCAAATGGTTGAATATTGAAGTTCCATTGTTACAAGCAATCAAAGAAATACCTGAATTAAATCAATTGGTTAAACAATTGTGCATAAAGATGCTAGGGAGGAAAAATAAATAGATTCAGATTGTCCAAATTGATGAATACCTAGCTGACCTCCTTGTAGAGGAACTTCTTCCACCTAAGTATGGCGATCTGGGTAGCCTTATGATCATTGTATCCACTAATGGTATTGAAATTCTTAATGCACTCATGGATTTGGTAGTTGCTATTAATGTTATGGCTGTAAAGGTAATGGAAATGTTGTCATTGATAAATCTGCAACCGACAATTACTATTTTGCATATGGCAGACCAATCTATTGCCATTCCAAAAGGGGTCTTAGAAAATGTTCCAGTCATGGTTGGAAGTTGGAACCTAGGAATACCTTGTAGATTTTCAAGTCATTTAGTCATGTATTCCTAAAGAGAGTTAGTCGTTGATATTAGGAAGACCCTGGCTAGAAGCAATTGTAGCTTTGAGAGATTGTAGATTTGGGGGAATGACTGTATCTAACAACATTAATAGTAAACAACTATTGTTATATCCTCCTTCCCAACAATTTGTGAACAAGTATAACTGGATATGGGTAGACGAACTAGTGCAAAACAGTAAACAGGAAAATCTGGCCTCCTTAGTAATGGTTGTAATAAAACAACGTGGTGACAAACTCGAAAAGAAGCCAGGATTAAACCTCCAGCTTGAGAATGAGAGAAATGACTCTGCTGTTTGTTGCAGCAGTGTGGACTGTGAGGAAGATGTGCATGCAAATGATTTATCAAAGGAACCAACTCAGTTGGCTGATTATGCAGTGCATGCACATGTTGGTGATACAAATGGTGAACAAGAAGATGTTTTCTTGTTTGATCTTTTACCTTCTTTTTTCTCTTTTTCTGATTTTGAAGTTGCTACTGATAGTTTGCATGAGGATAGCATAGGCACAACTGTATATGAAGAGAGGAATGTAAAAACAGGTGTTTTTACAGCATATGCTATTCATTGTGAGGAGTTTGCACTTGAAGATTGTGAAGTGGGTGATCATATGGATGCATATGAGGGCTTATTTGTTTGGTGTGCAACATGTGGTCTTCCTCATACACATTGCACTTCAAAAGGGTCACATGGAAATTCTGTAGCAGGAATGAATGTGGAGGGAGAAATGTGCTATAGGTCCGTTTTTAATTGCGCATATGACATAGTGGACTGCCCAAATGAGTTTGAAATAGTGAGACAACTTGCAGAGTGCAGTTCTCATGAAGTGTCTCATGATCCAAATTGCTGTGCTAATGAAGATTGTATCAATAGAAATGATGGTGAGGTATGCTCGCTACCTGTTATTGTAGAGTTGAGTAAAATTGAGTACGAGGCTTTTCTTCATGATGAAGGTGTAGCTTCTTGCGATGTGGATAACAATGTGCTTGAGTTGGAGTGTTTCACTTGGGCCCAACATATAGCTTGCAATAATGTTGAGCAGCAACAAAATTTCCAGGTTGATGATCAACTGATGACTCATGTTTCTTATATGGCCGAGCTTCAATTTTTTCAGTTTGAGCTGTTAGAGGATGAGTTTTCTCCTTGGACAAATCAACTTAGTGAAGTGGCATATTATTCTTTGCAATGTGAATTGAAGGCATTCTCTTTTGCCTCAATTTTCCCAAGGAGGTCAGCAGGTATAAAGATAACGGATGTGGTGGCCTATGTTCTGTGGTTGCCATACAATGTCAAGGTAAACGGTGGGGCACGTTGTAATGTCCCCTTTTTAGCGTGACCATGACTGTGGATGGTTTAGCCTATTCTTGACCCTCGTAGGCTAGAGCAGATGATTAGGGGGTCTTATTTGGCAGTATTCGGTATGGCTTTGCCTTCAGTGATCAGTGAGAGTTTAGATCTGATCTTCGTTGGACTCAGTTTGGCACACTTACTATTTATAGTAAGTGATTATTTTAGGACAGTCAGGGTTCCTATCTATAGCAAGGCACCTGAACAGGCTTCGTTTGTAGTGCTGATCCTTTACACCATTGGTTTGATCAGATAATGAGAGATTTACTATTTATAGTAAATCAATGGTTGATAGAGAGGACCCTTACTATTTTTAGTAAGGCAGTTGGATGTGCAGTGGATGCAGTGGTTGACTCCTTGGTTCAGACGAAATCAAGAAATAATGAGTATTTATGGAGTTATGTTATTTTAATTATTAATAAAGTAGTACTTTATTAATAATTAAATATAAAGTGCAATTATAATGAGCAATGGGGCCATGACCCTCATTTAAGTGATGATTAAAGTGACTAAGGAATAATTAAAACATTTAAATGTTATAATAATAAAGTCATTTTAATTTTATAAAGTGCGTTAAGTGAAAATTAAAAGTGGGAATATATCTTTTATCCCACATTGGCCAGGAAAGTGTTTGAGCTCTCACAAGAAAAGAATAAAAGGGACTTTAGAGCTCATTCTCAGGCATCCAGTTTATGAATATTGTTTTGGTTGATTTTTATTGTGGAGCTTAGGGCTTCTGCAGATTTCTTCTTGATCATAGGAAACAAAAACTTCCTATTGATAGTAATCATAGTATAGCTGAGGGAGTGAAATATCTCTTGAAAGGTTGCAATTGAGGAGAGGATAACTCAGTCCTTTCACTTGTGCTCAAAAATGTGGCGAAGGGCCAATTTTTCCATTGATTTGGAGATTCGATTTGAGGCAATAATTGGAGAGCTTATGTTTCATTGATTTTTCATTGAGAGGCTGGTTTAATATCTCACACAATCAGATTGGTTTATCAGATGTTTTGAGACATCCATATCAGCTTATAGGTGCCACGAATTTGCTCATTCTTCACTCCTTTGGCATTGATTTTCTCATAGTGTTGCTGCATATCATCCCTTGAGGGTTTGAGTTGATTTCACTAGCGTTTTGGAGGAATTCAAAGGCAGCCATGAATTGTTTTAGAGTTCTGATCATTGAAACAGGGGTGCCCAAGTTAGAAGGTGCGATCTTCATCAAGGAGGAGAAATAAATTCTGATAAAATTCCAGAAGCTCGGTCAAGGCATAAGGAGGATAGGCACTGGTTGTTTGAAGGCATAACCATTGGGCATTGAGAGAATCGAACCAATCTTCCCAGGCAGCCATCGAAAGTTCTAGGTTCTCATTGTATTACATTAGATTTAAGTTTTCATGATTAGTTTTCAATGCTGACTTAATCAGCATTCATTGGCATTGTAATTTGGAGTAGTTGCATCATCACTTCTATCATCTAGGATTGCTGCTATAAGTGTCTTCAGAAATCAGACTAGGCATTGTTTGGCATTTCTATTGTAAAGCCAAGAGTCTTGGCTAGTGCACCAGCATTGTGGTGGAAAGGACACTTGAATAAAGGAGTCTTAAGCTACATACAATTTATTTGTTGTAATGTCAATCTTGAAGCATTCTTTTCCAACATATGAGTTTGTATGCCAACTGTTTGTTAAAATGCCAGTTGGCTGTAGATGCTTAGTTTGCATATAGAAATCATTTACGTGCATTGTAATAGATGAAAATAAGTCATTGATGCATTTAGAATATAGCTTAGATATTATAATGTTGATTTTTCAAGCAATTAGAATGCTTGTCTTAACTTTTCAAGCCAATATATAAGACTGAAATCACAAACCAGCAAGCATTCAGTTTGCATTAGAAGTGTTTGACAAAATACCTTGAGCCTATATTCAACAATTTGAGGGCAGAACTAGAAAGGTTCATTACACATGTCTTCACTTTTTCGGAGGCAATCACAAGGTTGTTCTTGAAAGGAGAAGGCTACACTTGTTGCAGCTGTGTGAAGGAAACAATTGTGGGTTGAGGGAAACCAGTTCCTTCAATAGGATGGTATTTGATAGAGGCAAGTATTTTTATCCATCCTTTGTAGGGCTGGCCTGCATTGTGTTAAAATTTTGTTTCGTACTCTTTCTTTCATTGTTCTTGTCTTGTCATTGCTAATTGGTTGTGCTTTGTCATGTACGCCCATCATGTGTCAGTCCCATTGCTTTTGCTCCCCGATTTTGGTCTGCTTAGAGATTCTATATTCTTGATGTGCCTTCAAGAGACATATGTGCCCAACCAAAGCCACTGTTGGGACTCAATTTTTTGGTGTCCTTTTTGCTTGAGTCCCTTCCTTTTGTGTGCCTACGAAGTATGATCCCTCATCAATAACCGATCTAAGAAGTTTCCATAAGGGTCATCATGTCAAAATGTGTTTCTAGTTGTGTTTCCCTCCCATGTCCTTAGTCAGTTACTCAAAATCAAAATCCAAAAATCGGCTAAGTGTGGGGTTTGTCTAGGTTTTCCTTTTGTTGGTTCTTGGTTTGTTTTTTGTCCTCAACGAGATTCTTTTTTCATTCCTTTGTTGTTTTTCAATGAACTATGTCAACGGTTCCCATGGTTCTTGAAACCATAGTTGAAAAAATCGCTAAAAAATCGCCTGACTTGTTAGTAATCGCATGGTGTTGGTTGAAAATTTTGTATACCTTGAGGATATGCAAAATTGTGGTTTCAGTCACAGTGTGCGAGATAAACTCTCCTATTTTCAAAGGGAAGGCTCCCCCTTTTCTGTGTATTTTAACAATTCAGAAATACACTCTAACTATAAATCTATTCTAAATCTGGGTGAAACTCTGTCTTTTTCTCTTTTTCCAGAAAGACACTTATTCTTTTCTCTTGTTTCAGAAAAGAATCATAGCTGAAAACATAAATGATTTATGAAGTAAACAAATAAAGAAGCAAAGTTTCCATAAAGGCACAAAGTCCTCCGTTGCTTCTCTGGGACGGGAAAACAAATTGAAAGCACAAAGTCTTTGACAACTTACTCTCCTATCAACCTTTTTAAATGATTTTCTCGTAACCAAGTATAGTATGTAGCAGCTTAAAATCTAACTACATGATGATGTACTTTTAATGCACAAACATAGAAAATAAAAGCAACACAAAGTTTGCAAGTTACCTCCTTTGTTTGAGCGTTCTACAATAGCTTCAAACATGACAAACAACTCAAAGTTTGCAGTATCAAATCTGAAAACCAATCTAAAACTTTAAACACAATTTGCAGCTCAAAGTCTGCAAGATTGAGTTTAAATCTCTCTTGTATAACACCACAAAACTCACAATCAATATGCAGAAAATGTCGTCACATAACACCTTGAATCAACACAAAGTTTGAAAGCAATTTGCCTCTTTATTGATTGCAATCTGATTTACATCTAAACTCAAAGTCTTAGAATGCGTCCACAAATTGGCAGAATTTTGTTGCATTGCCAAAAGATATCAATTACAAAGGACCTCCTCAGGTATTTATAGAAGAGAGGTCAAGAGAAAAAGGTGGGAGGATCTCAACAAACTTGAGAAAATCTCTCAACCACCAACTAATTGCAATTGGCTTATTCCAAATTACAAGTCTTATTGTAATTTGATTACATGTAATTACATTTTCCAAAACTGCAAGGAAAGAACACTTGCAATTGCAAAACTTGTTTTTACATATACTTTGTCGAAAGTGAAAATACATAAAACAATCTAATATTTTAATTTGTCTCATTCCTATCTTTGAAAGACAAGAACTTGCTGATGATCTTCTGCAACTCATTAGGATCAGGACCAAGTGTATTTCTAGCAACAACCATGGTCTTAATGATAACATCATGATCTCCGACTGTGACCTCTCTGTGTTCTTCGAAAGCAGCTTGCATCTTATCAAGGATTGTTCGATGATTGACGAACTTGTGGATTGAATCCATGAAGAACCGATCTGAATCGAACTCTTGGTGAAGATTTGGAGTAATTTGAGAAACATCATCGGTTGCAAGGTATTTTCTTAAAGTTTGAAAGAATATCTTGTTCAACTTCAGCATTCATCTCAAGGGCAGCTTGGATTTAAAGTCAAGTCCAAAAAAGTTCAACTTTTGAGCTTTTTTAAGCACTTCCGGTTTTTCATTGACTTTAGCAATTTTACAAAAGGCAGTCGGAATTTCTGGGGCATTTAGCAATTTTTATTTTTTTTTGCAATTTTTATAATTGCAATTTTGGCTACAAACCCCGACTTGCAATGGATAAACAAAAACCCGAATTACTTTGAAGGAGCATCACTTTTTGTTTTTGTTCATCTTTTTAAAGAAATGGGAATGGGATTATGAAAGGTTATGGAAGACATGAGAACAGAATGAAGGATGTGAATGAAAGATGAAGGCGAGTGAAAGGTGAAGGGATATTACGGATGGACAAGAGGATAAAAATGAATGGTATATGAAATATAACTGAAAATAAGAAACACGTCTTGTAGCCAAGAAATACATTTTTTTTAAAATGGCATTTGAAGTGTAAAAGCAGATGTATGGCGGATGAAATGAAGGGCAAAAATGGAGGTAAAATGAAAGGCGTTCGGTATGTGAGGAGATATGGTAAATGGAAAATTGCCTTTTCAGTTCAAAAACCATATGAAAGAAAGGCAAGTCAAGAGTGAATAAAAAGAGAGAGACGTTAAAAATATAAGAAGAAAATGCTTTTTGAAAGAGCACGTTTTTGATCATAAGCAAACTTAGATTTACACAGTTTCATCTACAAGCAGATTTCAAACGATTTCAACCTGAATCGGAATTTTTAAAGACCATTGCAAATAAGATAAAGAAGATTGGGCCTTTTAAAAGACTTTGCAAATGTTTTAAAAAGAAAATCCGGTTTTAGAAATGTCATTGCAAGTCAAAATAAAGTGAAATCGGAATTTTGAGAACTAAATGCAAGTGATTTTGATGAAAATCGGGATTTTTAAATGATACTGCAAATGCTTTTGCAAAATCGAGGTTTTATAAAGACTTGACAAGTAAAATGACTAAAATCGGGTTTTTATCACTACATTGCAAATGCAATTAAGTGAAAATCGGGCCTTTTGGCCCTCTTAACAATTTTATTTTAGTCAAAAATGAGCATTTTGGAAAACTTGGTCAAAATCGGACTTTTAGACAACTAAAGCAATTTCGGAACTTTTTCAAGTTTTAGCAATTTGCTCTTAAGCTAAAATTTTCCTACTTGCAGTGAGGTTACAAAAACCCGAATTTGACCAAAAACACATTGAAAAAGACTCAGAATTCTACGAAAACGGATGAGAATGTGTAAAAAGTGGTAACCCAAAGGACTACAGACTTAAAATTGAGATTCGCTAATCTTTGCACCTCGTAATGCGTGCCTTAGAGAAGAAAATCTTCAAATTTTATCAAAAATTTGATTGGTTATCCAAATTTTAAAACAAGTAAAAAATTCAGGATAACAGCTGGCTCCGACTGGGGAACTGCCTTCGATTGTAAAACAAACAAAGGTAGTAGAATCCAAAATCTGCAAGTGCCTTAGTATCCATTGGGTTACGGAGTCAAGCAACAAAAACACAAAATGACAAGAAAGGATGACACGACTGACGCAAAACAAGTCTACGAAAACATGACACAAAAATTGTGCAATTGCACTTATTGAAAAGATATAAAAACCTACCTAATTGAAACTACTGAAAAATGGAAGCTTCTCAAACGAAACCATTAACTGGTTCAGCAAAATAGCTGCCTTTCTGCAACAATTTACAGTATCTTGCATGGTCACAAGCAACTTTGTATAGATGAAGCACGAACAAAGGTATTAGAACTTGATGCAATACTCCTTGGAAAAGATGAACAAATTCACTTTTCTCTTGAGATGAATCATATGTACTGCTGCTCTGAAATGGATTTTTGAAACCAGACTTCTCTTGCTCAGCTGCAACTGCTTCTTTGACTTCTTTTTGAAATATAACTTCATGTTCAGGAACAAGTGAAACCTTTGATTTCTCACTGGTTTCCAACCAAGCAAGATGTCTTATGGGGCATCCCCTTAATCGAACAAAAATTGAATTCTTCTTGTTGGTTCTATCTTTACTAGCATCTTTTTCAACCACATCCTCATGTTGAGAGGAATGAATTTCTTCATGCAATCCAAGTGAAAACATGGCTGCTTTTCTTCCTTCATTATGCTGTTCATAAATTTCAGAATTAGGAGAGTTGTCATCAAGACTTAAGCAAAACTCTTCTATGATGTTTATGAAGTGATCTTCAAGTTTTGAGGTAGATCTCTTATGCATAACATGTTCTATTTCAACCTTAAAAGAACTTTCTTGAGGACCTGAAAAGATATCAAAATCTCCAACTTGGAAAGTAGACTCTTGATTTTCATCTTTCCCAAGTTGCTCTTGATCTTCCAATTTATGGGATACTGGTTTGGTATCAAAGCTTGAACAAAAAGATTCCATCTCATCCCAAAACATTTCCTCTTCAATATCTTCTTTGCTCTTTTGAATAGGAGAGCTGAACTTTGCTTCATGACAACTTTCATCAAAGTCTCCAAACTCCAAAATAGAATTATCTTTATGTTCTAAAACTGTTGTTGATGCTGCTTTGAGTAGGTTTTCTTCATCTTTCTCCACAAAAGAGGGCAATTCATCAAACCAAACTACAGGGACCTCATTTTTATCTTCATAAACTATCTTTTCACATCCCATGATGTGATTGTCCTCCTTCATCAACACCTTTGAGAGATGATCTTCAACCTCTTCTTGTGTATTCTTCATGGTATTCGATATGGTCTTTTCTTTTTGTTCAACAACTTTCTGGAACTGCATAAACCAGATTTGAGAGTCGCCAGCTATGTCTGCTTCCTTCTCTTGGAAGAGACCAGCAAGATCACTTTGTTCAAAATCAGAATCCTCTAGTGCTGAATTTGTTGGTGGTGCCTCGAGAGCAAGCCCTTCTGGTGTTGAAGATAACTTTCCTTGACTTTCATCAGCAAAATTATGAGCAGCAAGTAGATATGGTCTTCTTGAAATATCTTCTTCATAAGGGGAAAAGAATACACCTTGAGCTAGCTGCCTTTTAAGAGCAAGCAACTCATTTGCCAACTTTTGCACCATGGGATTCGTCCTTGTGTTGGAGGAAAATGAATCCAAAGAAGAAGAACCACTTGGTTCAATCCTTATCTGCCCAGCAAGAATGAGATCGTGTTCAATTTCTGTCGCCAGGGTTTGCGCAATTGCAAGAGTAGCTGGAGCTTCTCTTCTTAATAAGAAACCAACCTCGGGTACTTGAGCATTTACAAAGAAACATTTCAAATTCTCAGCTGTAGGTTGAGCAACAGTTGGAATTCTTCGTGTCAGCTTGTTGAAGTGAGCAATGAACTCGCGCATAGGCACGTGAGATTCCTTCTTCAACTGGGTGAGCTGAGCCAACAAAGCATGAGCGTCTTCAGGAGGCTTGAACCTTTCTTCAAACTTAGCTATGAGAGTTGCCCAGTTTGTGATGGTATGTGGTGCCAAATGATAAAACCAATCTGCAGCAACACCTTGGAGAGCCTCCACAAACAGCCTTACAGATACATCTTCGAATTCAACACCATGAACTCCACAAGCACTGTAGAAAGCAGCAACGTGCTCATCAGGATGTTGTTGTCCATCACCAAAGAACTTGGGGAAGTTCTTCCGTGAGCCTTCAGGAAGAGCATGTAGGGGTAAAGCTAAATTCAATGGACCAAAAGCATTTCCCCAAGGACCTTGAGCAGCCATCTACATGTCCTTGGTAAAAGCTTGAAAAACTTGATAAATTACAATGAATAGGATACCAGTATACTTCAAAAGAAAGCGTGAGGCTTTCGAATGTGTATCGTATCCCCAGCAGAGTCGCCAAAAACTGTTGGTTGAAAATTTTGTATACCTTGAGGATATACAAAATTGTGGTTTCAGCCACAGTGTGTGAGATTAAACTCTCCTAATTAAGGGAAGGCTCCCCCTTTAACTAAATAAAACTGATATGGGTAGGACAGCAATCGTCCTTTTATTTCAGGAAAGATTACGTTCTTCTCTCTTCACAGAAAAGAAACAGTATATGTTGATAAAACTTATTACAGCAGCTATGCAGTGGAATTAAGAAAGAGGAAATAAAGTTTCCTGAAAGCACAAAGACTTCCGTTACTTCCTCCGGGACGGGAAAACAACCAATAAGCACAAAGTCTTGAGGAATGAGATCCTATCTACCCTTTTCAGAATAATTACTTAATGAAAACAATACAACACAAAACAGTACAAAGTCTGTAACTACGATGTATCTTTTGATTACTCTAAATGAGAACTACTACGAGCACAAAGACTTATAATTCTTCTCAATTTCTAATACTAACTATGAATTCAATCTTCACATTTACAGCACAAAGACTGCAGATATTTAAATCGAATCTCTCTTCAGCAATATTCTACAATTCTCAAGTAGTCACAAAATGATGATCCAAAATGACATAAGAACATAAAGGATGCAAAATAAGAATTCAGCTCAAAGTCTGAAATTCCAACTTCTTGATATTACTTGAAAATTCACAATTATCAACTATAAAGCTCAAAGACTTTATGAGTATAAAATTCTGCAGAGTTTTCTTGCTTGCTAAAAAGATAAAAGATTACAATAGACCCCTTCAAGTATTTATAGGAGGGAGGTTTGGAGAAAAAGGTGGGAGGATCTCAACAAACTTGAGAAAATCTCTCAACCGATAACTAATTGCAATTGACTTATTCAAAATTACAATCCAAATTGTGATTTGTTTTGTAAGATCTTACATGTAATTACATTTTCCAAAACTGCAAGGAAAGAACACTTGCAATTGCAAAACTTGTTTTTACATATACTTTGTCGAAAGTGAAAATACATAAAACAACCTAATATTTTAATTTGTCTCATTCCTATCTTTGAAAGATAAGAACTTGCTGATGATCATCTGCAACTCATTAGGATCAGGACCAAGTGTATTTCTAGCAACAGCCACGGTCTTAATGATAACATCATGATCTCCGACTGTGACCTCTCTGTGTTCTTCGAAAGCAGCTTGCATCTTATCAAAGATTGTTCGATGATTGACGAACTTGTGGATTGAATCCATGAAGAACCGATCTGAATCGAACTCCTGGTGAAGATTTGCAGTAATCTGAGAAACAACATCATCGGTTGCAAACAATTCTCTTTCATAACTTAACACTGTGCAAGGGATTTTCTCAAAGCTAGAAAGGATATCCTGCTGTACTTCATCTTTTTGTTTGTTAGAGAAGAAGGTTCCTCCGTCATCGAACAGGAATCTGTAAGGCTAATGAAAAATGGTGGAGAATGAACGGTGAAGACGAATTCAGGTCTTGATGGAGTGATTACAACCAAAAGCAACGCTTTGTCTTCTTGAAACAGCAAGACAGAAAGATTTTTAGCTTAGATTTGGAGTCGTGTCTAAAAAAAAAAGTTCAACTTTTGAGCTTTTTTAAGTATTTCGGGTTTTTCAATGACTTGAGCAAATTTACAAAAGGCAGTCAAAATTTTTGGGGCATTTAGCAATTTTTTTTTTTTGCAATTTTTATAATTGCAATTCTGGCTACAAACCCCGACTTGCAATGGGTGAATAAAAACCCGAATTACTTTGAAGGAGCATCACTTTTTGTTTTTGTTCATCTTTTCAAAGAAATGGGAATGGGATTATGAAAGGTTATGGAAGACATGAGAACGGAAAGAAGGATGTGAATGAAAGATGAAGGCGAGTGAAAGGTGAAGGGATATTACGGATGGATGAGAAGATAAAAATGAATGGTATATGAAATATAACTGAACATAGGAAACACGTTTTGCAGCCAAGAAATATGTTTTTTTTTTAATGGCATTTGAAGTGTAAAAACAGATGTATGGCGGATGAAATGAAGGTAAAAATGAAAGGCGTTTTAAGTTGATAAAGGTGTATGGGATAAAAGAGAACACGTTTTTGAATGGAGGGTGAGATGAAGGAAGAAGAATAACATTTCAAATGTAAAAGAGAAAAACGCGTTCTCAGCTCAAAAAGCATATGAAAGAAAGGTAAGTAAAGGGCGAATAAAGAGAGAGACGTCAAAAAAAATATAAGAAGAAAACGCATTTTGAAAGAGCATGTTTTTTATCATAAGCAAACTCAAATTTACACAGTTTCCTTCATAAGCAGATTTCAAACGATTTCAACCTGAATCGAAATTTTGAGAACTAAATGCAAGTGATTTTGATGAAAATCGGGATTTTTAAATGATATTGCAAATGCTTTTGCAAAATCGGGGTTTTATAAAGACTTAACAAGTAAAATGACTAAAATCGGGTTTTTTTTAAAATGCTATACAAGTGAAAATCGGGTCTTTAAAAGACAAGTGCAAATGATTTTAAATAAAATAAGGTTTTTTAACTCATTTGACAATTTTACTTTTGGCAAAAATGAGCATTTTGGAAAACTTGGTCAAAATCAGATTTTTAGACAACTAAAGCAATTTTGGAACTTTTTCAAGTTTTAGCAATTTGCTCTTAAGCCAAAATTTTCCTACTTGCAGTGAGGTTACAAAAACCCGAATTTGACCAAAAACACACTAAAACTCAAAATTCTACGAAAACGGACGAGAATGTGTAAAAAGTGGTAACCAAAAGGACTACAGACTTAAAATTGAGGTTTGCTAATCTTTGCACCTCAAAATACGTGCCATAGAGAAGAAAACCTTCAATTTAAATCAAAAATTTTGATTAGTTGTCTTGATTTTTAACAAGTCAAAAATTTGGGACAACACATGGCAAAGTGAAAGGTGAGTTAATCGCCTAAAAACTTGCAGCCAAGTAATACTGAAAAATTGCGGTGCATCATTTGCAAAAAAAGGCGAAAAATCACACATGAAACAAGGAAAATGCGGGCACAATAGTGAAAAAACGTTTTTAATATTTTTTGCCGTAAGTTTTTTTGGGACTGCCAACTGTAAAAAGGGCGTTCTATTTTTATTTCATTCACCACGTGTTTAGAACATATGGCGCAAGAAAAAACGCGAGAAGAGGATGACGACGCAGGGAAAAAATTCAAGAGGAGAAGAGGATGACGACGCAAGAAAAAATGCAGGAGGAGAAGAGGATGACGACGCATGATAAAAATGTGAGGGCAGGGCAGAAGAAATCGACACTCCAGGTTTTTTTCTTTGTTTTCCTTTCAAATTTCTCCATTCGATTGTTTTGCATGAGATTTGAAAACAAAAGCCCTAAAAAATTTTAAAATCTATAAGATTTTTGCCCTAGTAAATTTTTTAATTAATTATTATTTTTATTTATTGATTTGCAATCAAATATTTGTAAAGAATAATTTATATATTATATAAGACAATTATATAAGTATTTAAAAAATTGAATTTTTTTAGTTTAATTGTTTTTTAAAACTTATAATTTAATATATTAAGTTATTAACTTATAATTGATTTAACTTTTAAGTTTATAATATATTAACTTATAATTTTTAATTTAATATATTAATTTATAATTGATATAAGTAATATAATTTTTAATAATTTAATTTAATATATTAACTTATAATTTTGAATTTGATTTATTTTTAAAACTTATAAATTTATAATATAATATATTAACTTATATTTGTAAAAGAAAATTGAAAACTTTTTATTTAATTTAATTTATTTTTAAAACTTAAAATTAAAAATAATTGAAATATATTAATTTATATTATGATAAATTGATGAATAGTAGAAAATAAAATAATAACAAAAATAATGATCTTCAAATTGCAAATTTTATTTCAATATCATTATTTTTGTTATTATTTTCTTTTCTAGTATTCTTTATTATCAATTTATCATAATATAAATTAATACATTAAAATATTTCAATCATTTTTAATTTTAATATGTTTCAAAATTCAAATCTTTCAAATTTCAATCATTTTTAAACAAGGTTACCCCAAGTTTCCGGGACGGGGACGGCAAGGGACGGCGGGACGAGTCCCCAAGTTTCCGATTTTTGAGGCCAAAATTAGGGACGGCAGGGGACGGCTATATAAAAATATAGGGAAAATTTAAAAAATATAGGGAAATTTTAAATATTCAATAGATAACATGAATAAGGCATGCATAATACACATTATAGAACATTAACATATAACATTTGTGTTCAACATTATGCCAATACTCAATAGAGTCAATAGTCAATACGCATTCAAAATTAACATACAGTTACACAAATCATGAAACAACCTCCAAGTTATAATTTATAAACTTATATCAAAATGCCCAAAGGCTACATTGCTGCCATATAGTTTTAAAGTTTTAGTTTGCTATGAAAATCAAAATACAATATCGTATGTCAATAATGAATACAAATTTACAAAATAAACAAAGAGCACTGCTGCCCCTAATCATCTCTCATAACTGCATCAAAATCAGAGTCATCCTCTGAGTCACTGCCACCGTAATGCTCCTCCTCAGCCAATGGGACCCCAACCAAGCCCTCAGCTGTCTCCTCCTCATCTATCTGAGCCGCGTCCTCGGGATCAATATCCCACCGTAGAGCTGGAGTCTGTCGATACTCTGGAGTCTGTCGATCCTGAAGCCGAAGAGCACTATGAACAGCCACTAGCTTCTCTGCTCGTCTAGAGGTAAGTCTATTCCTCTTGACAGAGTGGATAAAGCCATATGTGGACCAATTCCTCTCTGCAGCAGAGGAACTAGCAACCTGTGCAAGAAGGCGAGTGGCAAGTATCTTCAACTGCGGTGTATCTCTCCCATGATAGGTCCACCATCCAATAGGGTTCCCTTGAGCTAATATAGCTCTATCCAACCTCGCCTGTGGTTTGCTCAAGTTTGGGCCATTAAGATTAGCAAAGTCTAGAAATTGTGACCGAAGTATTGAAGCTTGCTCAGCTGGATAAATCTTTTCAATGGCCCGTGTGAACCCATCTAAAACCTCAGGATCATCACATGGAGGCACCCTACCATCCCTTGGTGCATACCATTTTGGATTTAGAGCAAAGGCAGCCATATGAAGCGGGGTGTTCATTGTATTCCACCTCCGCGTCACAATGGGCCTAATGTGTTGCTCATATAAATCCAAAGTGGGGTCCTTTGCCAAAATAACTTGCCTGATCTTCCCAAGCATAGTGTCAAATGTCTCATATATCTCTCCAAGACTAGGAGAGTCTGTATCAGCATATCTAATGACATCTACAATGGGCGAGATAAAGGAGCAAATATATCTGCAAAATGCAAACAAAAAGTTCAAAATAATTAGTTGACAAGTTATTTGACATGTTAGAAACTTCAAAAGTTGGAACATTGGACAATAAAATTAAAATATTAAAATCAGAAATTTAATATGAAAATCAGCCATCTAATATGTCTTACCTCACATTGGCCCACCAATCATCATCGAGGATCTTTTGTTTGATGCTCTTTCCTTGAGTAGAACTTGCATTAGGCCATCTAGTCCACTCAGCATTGACCATCATCAGTTGTAGAGGCTCATGCACCTCAAGCATCCTCTCCAATAGGATGAAGTATGTGGCATATCTACATTCATTAATTCAATGATTCATTAAAAAATAAAAATTTAAAACAAAATCAGATTATGAATACAAATTGAAAGTGAAACAAAATGAAGTAAATGGCATACCTTGTATCAACAGGTTTGAGAAACTCCTTCTTTGAAAATGTCCTGAAAAGAGCAAGTGAGGTGTGGTGGTTGCAAATGAACATCTGAATTTCTCTAGCTTCTGCCACCGTTTTCTTCACCCAATCCATCTTCCCTATGTCTTTCAATGCATTGTTCAATGCATGAACACAACATGGGGTCCAAAATATGTGCCTGTAAGTACCCTCCACCATCAATCCAGCCGATTTGCACACACGTGCTGAATCGGTGATCACCTGCACCACATTTGCAGCCCCAACCTCCTCTATGGCATCTCTCAAAATGGAAAATTGGAAGTCAGCATCCTTACGTTTCCCTGAACAATCTACGGCTCTAAGAAAATAAGAACCAGCAGGGCATGTGACTATGACATTGATGAGTGGCCGACGTCTACAATCAGTCCACCCATCCATCACTATAGAGCACCCCGTCCTCATCCATGTTTGCCTCATCTCCTCCATTAACACATTAACTTTGGAGTACTCTTTGTCTAGGAGGGTGGTGCGTAGCTTATGATCTCCAGGGGGTACAAATGAAGGACCAACAACGACTAAGTCTTTCACCATTTGTTTGAAATAAGAGGAACGGGCCACATGAAATGGAATGGCATGGGCAAAAAAGAATTTGGCAATGGAGGATTCACAGTTTTCTCGTGCTTGGTTTTGAAACATGGACTCAACTAAGGCTCCCTTATCACCACCAATCACCTTCCTCTTTCCTCTTAAGATAACACTACTACCAACCGTGGAAGGACTAGGAGTAGGAGTAGGCATAGACGATTGTGAACTTGGGAAAGAAGGAGACCCAGTTTGAACCCCACCATCACACTCCATTTGAATTGTTTGGCACTCTATAAATAGTGCATCTGTCAATGCAGGACACGTTCTAACTCCATGGCCCACCTCACCCAAAAAATGAGACCTAACTCTAGTGTAGCTGCCCCTAAACTCCTTTTCACAAACATGGCACAACCAAACCCTACTCCCCCCTGAATTTTTTTGTCTTTCACCCATGGCTGTCACAAATTGAAGGAATGGTTTTTTTTTGTCTATTGGGTGTTTGGCATAGTCCTTCATAGTTTTGGAATTGGTTGATGAATGATGGTGTTGGGTAGGGGTTATATGCTCTCTAGTTTGCCTTCTAACTTGCATTTCAACTTCACTATCACTCCCACCTTCACTATTGCTCATATTTTTTGTTTTTAGAATGCAAGTGTTGACTGAAAATGAACAAAATAAAAAAAAATCAGACTATGCAAACTTCATATTTTGCAAAAAAAATGAAAAAAAAGAATGGTGAAAGAAAATGCATACCTTTTTTGATGGATTTGCACTCCCAGCAACACTCTTTCAACCTCCTCTCCTCCTTCAAACAGCTGCTTCTTCTCCTTCAATGGCTGCAATTTTTTTTCTTCTCAAACCCTTGGCTCCCTACACAAACAAAATGAAAATAATGAACTTTTAGAGGCCTCCTTTCATTCTTAAGAGAGCAAAACATGGTGGGGCCCACGTATGCCACATAGGCAGGGTTTTAATTTTTAATTTTTTGCTTTTTTTTGAATGCTTGGGCGCTGGGATCTGGGGTCCCCTGGATCCGCCACCGTCTTTAATTCCTTCCGCCCGCCCCTGGACGCTTCCTAGTTTTTTTCAAAGGGATGGTCCCCATTCCCCTAGCCGCCCCCTGGTATTCCCGGACGCCCCTGAACCTGGACTGGTTTAGGGGACGCGGCCCCGGGTAACCCCTGTTTTTAAATTTTAATATGTTTCATTTATTTTGTTTAACTTCATTTTTTATCTCTTAACATTTATCTTGTCTCTCTTTTGCTAGGTATTTTACTAATGGCTTCTGCAAGTAAAAAGAGTGGATGCAAACCAAGAGATCCCTGCTGGAAACATGGAACACCAGGTGCAGCACAAGTAGAGGTTATTTGCAACCATTGTAGCGAGTCTTATTTTGGTGGCATAAACCGGTTGAAATACCACCTTTTACGAATCCCTTGTCGAGATGTTATACCATGTAAAGAGGCACCTGAAGAGGTTGAGATGGAGGCCAAAGCACTCCTTATAGCATTTGACCAAAGCAAGGAAAGTAAAAAGAGAGCGGTAGAGGCAATGGCAGCCCCATATGCAGATTTTAGTTCTACAGGGTCACAAAGGGCTATGGGAGGCTCTTCTTATCTTGGGCCACATATACGAGGATTAGGATCTGGAAGTGTGGGCAGCCTCAGTTCTAGTTTTTTTGTTCCACGTAATACTCCTGGTGCACAACCCTCATTGGAAGGTACTTCTTGGAATAAAGAGTTGCAAAATGAGGCAAAGTTGGCATGTGCTAGATTTTGGTACTACAACAATATTCCATTCAATGTTGCTTCTACTCCTTATTGGGAAGAGTTGTTCTGTATTGATTGTGGCAGGTAATGGGTTCAAGGCCCCAAGTTGTTATGAGTTGAGTGGGCCATTATTGCAGAATGAGGTCCAAAACACATAGAAACTAGTGGAGGAATAGAGGAGAAATTGGGAAAAGAATGGCTGCACCATTATATCTGATGGGTGAACGGATGGCAGAAATAGGACACTCATCAACTTTCTAGTGGCTTTAGGGGGACAATTGGTATTTCTAAAATTAATTGATGCCTCCAATGAAACAAAAAATGCAAAGGCCTTGTGCAACATGTTGGGTGAGGTGGTGATGGAAGTGGGAGTTCAAAATGTAATTCTGTTGGTTGGAAATTTTGTATTCTCGTGAAAGCGTACAAAATTGAGATTTCAACCACAGCCCGTGAGTTAAACTCTCCTAATTAAGGGAAGGCTCCCCCTTTAACTAAATAAAATTAAGGGTAGGACAGCAATCGTTCCTCTTGTTTCAGGAAAGATTACGTTCTTCTCTCTTCAGAGAAAAGACACAGTAAATGTTACTAAAACTTGTTACAACAGCTACACAGTGAAATTAAGAGAAAGGAAATAAAGTTTCCTGAAAGCGCAAAGACTTCCGTTATTTCCTCCGGGACGGGAAAACAATTCGATAAGCACAAAGTCTTAAAGAATGAAATCCTATCAACCTTTTTTAGAACGATTACTTTATGGAAATATACAAGATAAAACAGCTCAAAGACTGAAATTATAATGTATGCTTTCAACTATTCTAAATGAGAAATACTATGAGCGTAAAGACTTATAATTCTTCTCTATTTCTAACACTAACTAAGAATTCAATTCTCAGATTTACAGCACAAAGACTGCAGATATTTAAATTGAATCTCTCTTCAGCAATCTTCAACAATTCTCAAGTAATCACAATATAAGAATGACCCAAAATGACATAAGAACATTTAGGATGCAAAACAAGAATTCAGCTCAAAGTCTGAAATTCCAGCTTCTTGATATCACTTGAAAATTTACAATATTTCACTATAAAGCTCAAAGACTTTATGAGTATAAAATTCTGCAGAGTTTTCTTGCTTGCTAAAAAAGATAAAGATTACAATAGACCCCTCAAGTATTTATAGGAGGAAGGTCTGGAGAAAAAGGTGGGAGGATCTCAACAAACTTGAGAAAATCTCTCAACCGATAACTAATTGCGATTGACTTATTCAAAATTACAATCCAAATTGTGATTTGTCTTGTAAGATTTTACATGTAATTACATTTTCGAAAATTGCAAGGAAAGAACACTTGCAATTGCAAAATTTGTTTTTACATATATATTGTCGAAAGTAAAATTACATAAAACAATCTAAAACTTAATTTGTTTGATTCTTATCTTTAAAAGATAAGAATTTGCTGATGATGGTCTTCAACTCGTTCGGATCTGGACCCAAAGTGTTCTTGGCCACTGCAACTGTCTTCAAAATTACATCAAAGTATCTGATAGTTGCCAATCTATGCTCTTCATGAGTCTTTTGCATTTTCTCAAGGATTGTTTGATGATTGATGAGCTTTTGAATCGAATCCAAAGAAAACTGCTCTGATTCTATTTGTTGACGAAGATTGGCTGCCATATCTGAAGTAACTGAATCAACTTCAAGTAACTCATCTTCTTGATTCAAAACTGTACATGAGATCTTTTCAAAATTTGAAAGAATATCCTGCTGAACTTCGTCATTCATTTCTAAAGTGGCCTGGATATCTTTGATAAGATCTTGAATGACCAATGACCTATTTGTCATAAGTTCCTCAAATTCTATGTACTTTTCCCTATTTGGCAAAATCAAATTGCTGCATAGGATTAGTAAATCAACTTGATCTATCTCATGCCAGATTTTTAAATCTTTTTCAAGCGTTTCCAAACTTTGCTTGAAGGCTTCTAAAGTCTGATTCAGTTTTATCTTTGCTATCCTGACATTCTTGAAAACTTGCAACGTCTTCTCAATCATTGGAACACTTTGCTCAATTAGCTGAGTTATCCATGAATCAATTGCCTTGGCCTTTTGCGCAATTCTTTCTAATTGTCTAACTGATTCATTTGGAGGAGCTGTAGATAGAGAATCAACTGCCTCTGATGATCCTGTAATCCTTTGAATGACTGCAACCAGCTGAGCATTGTCTTCTTTGAGCTTTTCCTTTTTAGCTAAGAGTTCGTTATAGCTTTGTGTCAGAATTGTCACTGAACTCTGAGCATCCTGCATCATATTAGCGTGAGTCTGCTTACCCAATTCCACCCTCGTGAACCTGTAATCAGATACCTGCATTTCTTCATGCGGTTTATCAACTAAGGGCTCTGCAATTTCAACATATTTCATCCTGTTGCTGTCAACAAAAACCTGTGAGACTGTTTTAGCTTTCTTTGCAATCACTGGTTTTGATTTCTTCAATTTTCGGAAATCAAAAATATCAGGAGACACTGCCTGTTTCTTTCTCTTAGGAGCAATTGAATTTAGCCATGGAGGAAGATCCAGGGTTGTCACATCTGAAATGGCAACTGCGGTCTCAGTAGAAATAGCCTCAGTTTGAGATACAACAGAAATCCTTGAAGGTGCCTCAGTTTGTACAGCAACAATGTTTTGCTCAGAAGACAAATTGCAACTAGGATTGGCCATGAAACAATCAAAGTTCGTTACAGACGTATCAATTTCTGGAAGAGTTGTTTCTGACATAGCTGAAAAGATTGGATTGATATAAAAAATACTCTTGAAGTTACTAGGTAAGTTCATCATGGGAGCATTTGTTACAGATGAAGGCTGATTACAAGTCTCTTGTGTTGGAATAGAAGGAACAAAAACGGTAGAGAAAGAATCAACATCACTGTCGATAGGAGACAAAGGAGATATAGCTGATTCTGGTATTGGGGCCTCAATGTGAGGAATTATCTCACTTAGGATAGTGGAGGTCTCATGAACCTCGTCTTCTTCTTGCTGATCTAATACCTGAATCTGCATTTCATTGACTTCCTTACCCTTTAATGTTTCACTATCCAATGGTTGTTCAGGAGCTCTGCTTACTTTCAGCTTGATTCTGGTACTTGAAGAGGAAGCTCCTTCCTTAGATTGTTCCCTAATTTCTGATTTCAATCCTCTAGGGCCAGCTGGGTCATCTTCAGCTCTAACTCTGATTTTGATGGTCTTGACACCTATGCTTTTGAGCCAAAAATTGGTGTTCGCCAAGACTGATTGGAATCTATCAAAGATAGAGACGGATTCCTTCTGAGACCATTGAATCGCAGGAATGGGAGCATTAGCAACTCCCTGTTCTTCGTACTCAGGATCCAAAATCTGCTTATCATCAATTACTCCCTCTGGAATTAAAGTCAGATTCAGGTCAATGATTTGCTCCAAAGTTAGCCTGCAATAATCCATTTTGTATATATCCTTTTCTGTACGGAGGTCTGCCCAAATGTCTTCGATGCGGTGAACATGGGTGAAGACTCTTTTTATTTTATCCTTCATCCTCCTGTAATCAAAATCCACTCTAGCTTGGAATCTTTTCAAAGTTATCTCCTGAAGTTCAGTTTCCATCGCTTTGGCTCTTGAAGAGGTTGTCAAAGAATACCTGCCAATTACCAATGGATTATGTGAAGAAATACCAATTCCAGATTTGTGTTGTGAAGCTTGACGTGAATGAACTGACATCAACTGCCTTCCTAGCTCCATCAAAATGATCTTATCAGTAGGATATCTCGGTAGCATATATGGCTGATCTTCAAAGCAGCCAACTCTCATATAGGTGAATGTTGGAAATTGAAGGAATAAGCAGCCATATTGATTTACCTTATTCCAAGCTGCATCTGACACCCTGTTATTTACCAACTCTTTGTCAAACAAACACATAAAATAACCAAAGAAGGCATCTTGTACCCTTCTATAATGCGCTCGACTTGGAATAAAAGTCAGCTGGTCATAATATTTCCATACAGGCACCAACGATCTGTCACCTTCAGGAGATAAGCCTGGAAAATGTCTCAAGGAAGCTGCTATGTAGACCAAATATGAATTCATATAGAAGGTCAGAGTGGTAGGAACCTGTGCAAGCTGTTCGCACAAACAGTCACTGATTATTTCTCCCCAGAAAATTGGATGTTGTGCTTTTCTAATGACAACCATGAACTTATACATCCAGCTTTCAAACATGTTAGAAACTTTCAACCCTGCAATTCTACTCAAAAGAGTGATCATGTCATTAACTTCTTCTATAAAATCAGACCGATACAATTTGGGCATACGGGTCGCACAAGGTCGTGATTTTAGAAGCCATTTAGAGTTGATGTGTTTAATACAATCATTCTTTTTCTGCTCAAAATGTTTGTGAGCACTCTTCAATGAAATCTCTGAATAAGTGGTTGCATCAGGTACTCTGAAAACTCTATTGATTGTCTCAGCATCAAGTCTGATAACTACGTTGCCATCATCATCCTTAATTGTCCTGGATTGTCTATCAAAGCGTGCTGCACATGCAAGGACGAATTCTGGTTCAAGGGCAGCAACAGGAAAAGAAGCCACGAGATGGATATGACTTCTCAGCAACTTTTGCATATCAGAAGACGTAGATTTCTCAACCCTTTCAAGAAAGTTAGACATATCAACATGCCCTATTTCTGTATCTTTGATCTCATCGATGTTTGAAACAACGTGAGATGGAGAGATCTCATTTTGATATTTGTCGAACTTATACTTCATCTTTTTGCCTGCTGGAGAAGTTGGTTCATCCGTCATTGAACAAGAATCTGCAAGACTGCGGTGAAAACCCCATAAGGTCAGCACATCATCAGCATCAACGTGAGTGGACATGGCGAATCTTAAACCCTAGAACAATGAAATGGACTTTGAAAGAAAAATGGAAGGTGAATGAAGATGAATTCGAAATGGATGAAATGGTGGAATGGAAAACGGCATTTTGTCTCTTTGAAACAGCAAGATAAAGAGATCTCAAAACTTGGATTTGAAATTTCGTCCAAAAAGGTCAACTTATGTGCTTTTTAAGGCAATTCGGGTTTTTGAGTGACTTGAACAATTTCGGAACTTTTTGACACTTTAGCAATTTTTGCTTTTTGCAATTTCGGGATTTTTCAGAGTTTTGACAATTTTCTCAAAGGCAATCGGGATTTTTCAGAAGTTTAACAATTTTTGAACTTTGCAATTTTAAAAATTGTTATTTTAAATACAAATCCCGAAATTGTATCTTTAGGCTAAAAATCCGAAATAAGAGACAAAGTGAAATTTTTTATTTTGTGAAAGATAGTGATGGATATATGAAGTGGTGAAATGAATGAAATGAATGAGCATGATATATGAAATTTATTGCTGGAAAAGCAAATGATAAAAATACGTTTTTATCATAAAGCAAATTTTGGATGGAAATATGCACTATGTATGGAAGTGCGGAGATATGTGAAATGGAAGGCAAAATTCAGTAAGATGAAGGGGGCGTGTGAAATGGAATGTATATGGGAAAAACACATTTCTAAATGAGGGCGAATGGAAGTAATATGGAGATATATAAATGAAGATGGTGAATGAAATGGAGAAATAAATGGCAGTGAGAGTGAAAGGAATGTGCAATAATAAAAACGCGTTTTATGAAGGCGGATTTTTCAGACAAAGAAAAACGCATTTTAGAAAGATAAACAATAAGAACTGAAACGCGTTTTTGTAAAACTATAATAGATGCTTCTAAATACACATAAACGCCATTGATAAAAGCGAAAAACAGAAGGAAAAACGCGTAAAAATAAAAAACGCGTTTAGAAACAGTGATAAAAAGTAAAAACGTGGTATGTAAAAGATAAAAACGCAAATATATGACAGTAAAACATTGAAAAGGAAGATAGAAAATGCGAATCATACCTGGAAACAAGCTGAATACGCGAAAATGCAGAGACAAAAACCCTAGACGCGTCCAAAAAGACAGAAAATGGCTATTTACTGGTTAAAATCCGATTTTGAAGCATCAAGGTCGACCAAATTTCCATGAAATGAGGAAATAAATGCCAAGAACAATTCAACCAGCTTGAATCTAGGAAAAATCGGACTTTTCTGAAGATTTGACAATGAAAAATAACATCAAAATGATGAATCGGGTTTTTAATGAGGTTTTTCATGCTCTTTTTTGCAAAATCGGGTTTTTTATGAACTTTGGCAATTTTACTTTAAACCAATTCGGACTTTTCTGACTAAAAAGCAATTTTCATAATGAACATTGTAAAAAAATTCGAACTTTTTAAGCCATTTAAGCAAAATCGGGTTTTTAAAACACTTTAGCAATTTTGCTTTATTGACAAAATAAAATGACTTTAACAAAAATCGGGTTTTTTAGATAACTTAAGCAATTTCGGGTTTTTCAGACACTTTGGCAATTTTGCTTTGGAGTTTAAATTTCCCTATTTGCTGAGTTGCTCAGAAAACCCGAAATTGGCCAAAAAGACATTAAAAACAAGTCAGAAATCGACGAAAACGGAAACGTAAAGGGGAAAAAGAGTAGCCCAAAGGTTAATCAACTTGAAACAGAGATTTTCCACCATTTGCACCTCGTAATGCGTGCCTTGGAGAAGAAAAATCTCAAGTTTTAAGAAAATTTTGATTGGTTACCTAAATTTTGAAACGAGTTAAAAATTTAGGATAACAGAACAAATTAGTCTTAATTTAGAGTTTTCATCCAGGCTGACAATGGCCGTTAATTTAGCAGAAGAGCGAGAGAACACTCCATTTACGGAGCCGCCAAAGTCACTCAGATACTGTGCCATTATCTTCATAAAATGGTACCTACGCTGATCTCGAGGTTGTGCAAACCGAGTTTCAGAAGCATGTTCTTGATATCTTGATGGAGATTTTAGATCACTTTTCAGTAATTTCAGCCAGTTTCAGAAAGGCGACTGAAGATGTTAAAGATGGCATGTACACAATTACAGAAAGTGGCAGAGAACTAAAGAAGCAGATTATTATGAGAGATTGTGAGTTCTTGGTGAAGTGTTAGACGAGATGACATGGAGTGTCTGCTTGGGTTGAACTGCAGAGTTAATTTAGAGGTTGAGTCATGAATGCTTGATTAACTTGACTTTGATCTTGAGTTTACTTGCTGACTTAACATGCTTATCTAAGTCCTTGGAATTATCAACACGGGAGTTAGGAGTTAGGGTTTCGGTTAAGCTGAAGGTAGTAGCCAGTTAACTTTGCTTTAAATAAGGGCGCATGCTTGCATGGTCCATTAGGTTATTGTACCGGTTAGCGATGGTATCTTTCGATTAAGCTGTATAGTTTACTCATTAGGGTTTAATAATTAATCTTGCATGCATTTGCGGGTGTAGATGACTCAAGGTGATTTTAGGGTTCCTACACCTTGATGTATATAAATAGGAAACTTTTGCTCATTTGTAATTAACTTTTAGCGAGAGAGAGAAATATATGCTGCGCCTACCTTGCCCTCAATATTGCTCTTTTGGTATTTGTTCATGTGTCTTCGCTATTATGATTAAGTGTTATGCCACATAGGGTTTCAAGAGATTGTAATGGTGAATTCTTTCTGTCTTGTGAATCTTTTATTGTTATGATTAAGCGTTATGCCACATAGGGTTTCGTAAGATTGTGATGATAAAAGCGTTTTGTAAAGTCCTTACTATGCTGATCAAGTGTTATGCCACATAGGGTTTCATAAGATTATCATGGTAAATCTTCTCATAGTTTAGATAAATCTGTTTTGTGAATTCTTTTGTCATTACGATCAAGTGTTATGCCACATAGGGTTTCATAAAGATCTTGATGATAAAAGTCGTTTAGTAAGTCTTTTACTATTATGATCAACTGTTATGCCACACAGGGTTTCATAAGATCATCTTGGTGAATTCTTAAATCTGTTTTGTGCCCAATAAGCTTGTTTAGATTGAGATGATAGTTGCGCCACCTTGCCTTCAAGTAGAGAATCTAAATTCGTTTATCGTCCGATAGTCAATCCCTGCTCCATTTCCTCATGCTCTGTTTTCTTGAGGAAACTGGATAGATTTAAAGTAGTTAGCTTAGTTGTAGTTATTGATCTGCGAAACCAAAATCCTTATTTTAGCGTTCTTGATTTCTTAACCTTGTGCCTCTTCCGGTGAGAACAAAAAGATAGGACCCAGATTGCTTTTTCTTTTCCATGCATTCCAACTGTAGAGGAGCTTCCCCTCCTAATTTGAAGAGCACTCATTCGCGTGATAATACATAATTTGTCTGTACAAACCTGCACTCCAGTGTTAGATTTTATGTGAGTTTCTGGTAGAGACACGAGGCAAAGAAAACTTCCAGAAAACTAAGCGCTTTTATTTCCCTTGGGAATGATAATACTCTGGCATCCCATTGCAGTTCATCGAGAAGCAATGGATGATGTATGCTGGCGGCGGTGAAGGTCACTTGTTACCTTGGGAGTAGCCAACATTGGACCTTTGGCTTTAAGGTAAATCATGAGTTACCTAAAGGGTCAAGGAAGCGTTTTCCTCGGTTTCAAGGCGATGGAACACAACACCCGGAGGACCATTTTTCTGCATTCACAACGGCTTGCGCCGTCTTGCACGTGGAGCATGAAGACATCGCGGTGCGTCTCTTTGTCGAGACTCTTGCGGAAAATGCTGACGACTGGTTCAACCACTTGGCGCCAGGCAGTATCACAAGTTGGGCAACTATGAGCGAGAAGTTTTTGGCGAGATTCAAGCCCGTTGAAGACAATCATATGTTGTTTGCCCAGCTCACAAATTCAAAGATGGAGTACAAAGAACACATGAGGGATTTTGTAGCAAGATTTAATCGTCTTGTTACAAGAATTTCTTCTACATTCGATCCATCACCGGAGATTTTGATAAGCTGTTTCATAAATGCTCTTCCATCAGAGATAGCTTTCTTTCTGAAGACGGCCAAAGCAACAGAGTTGAAGAGTGCACAAGAACACGCCATTGAGTTGGAAGATAATATGATCACTTCCGGCTTGATGAAAATAGATTCTATCAGATCTCCAGTTCAGCAACCGTACCAGCCAAAGAGAGACAATCTTCAGCCACGGTTGCCGATATCTCCACCAAGATCAATGATTGAGGCTGCACACAGTGCAGTATTTTGTCCTTTCCATGATTCTTATGAACATACCGGATCCACATGTCCAGAGAACCTGAGAATGATCCAAATCATGGGATACACTGAAGCTGCTCCCAGTTATAGTTTTGTACCAACACCAAGTTCGAAGGTTGTTTTACCACAGATGGACAACTTCGATGGCGACTCCGCAGCGGGATACTTTGATGAAGAACCCGTAAATCAAGAAGAAGAAGAATACCGTCAGTACACTCCTCCTGTGTTTGCACGTGATCAACACTTCAAAGCACAGAAAGAAGAAGAAGAAAGGCGGAAATCAAACGAAGAGGGTGAAGAAGTGCCTCTCACTTCTAAACCCAAATCTTCACATGAGATTACTATGCCATTTGCTCAAGAGACGTCTTCAACAAATTTTGACATTGCTTCCATGATGAAGACCAAAGGTACAAATCTCCCAACTAGAATATCTTCAGGATCATCCAGAAGAACTAGATCAGATTCTCAAGGTTGCAAAGAAGCAGGCTATGCTCAAGTCATCTATTCCAACAGGAGCAAAGCCTGAAACGGGTCTCGGTAATTGTGTAACTCTATCAGAGATAAAAGTTGAAGACCAGAACATTGCTTGTTCTAAAAAGAGACCGACAGAGGAGACAAAGTCATGGACAATACAGTTTGATGGAGGTTGTTCAAAATTTTTAGAAGAAGGGGAATTGATCATATCCCCAAAAGAACAGTTGAACCCAGTTGCACATTTCCAGCAATTGGAATTAACTGAAGCTGAAAAAGAGGTGCTTTTGCAAGGCCTCAAAGATGCCGCAGACATGGGAATCAAACTCCTATGTGTTAAAGGTGATGTAGAGCTGATCGACGAGCCGGTCAAAGGATATTATCAAATCAGAAAAGATCACCTATGGCATTACAGAAATCGAGTTTGGAACTCGATCGACTGGTTTGAAGAAATCAACATCCCCAGGATGGACTACAACAGAACTAATACCTTCGGGGTATTAGATTTCCCATTTGCATCATATTCTGACTTTTCGTAGAGTACTTGTGCATGGATATATGAATACCTAAGAATCTTCATTCCAGAAGGATTGCCTCCTGCAATTCCCATCAGAAGAGAAGTCAAGCCTTTCAGGCAGAAACGACATTGGTGGGAGGCTCTTCCCGCTGCCATGCAGCGGATAATATTCAAATCACTTCATCTCTTTGGGGGTGGAGTTAATTTTTTTTTGTAAGTAATTTTTTATGTTTTATCGTTACGTTGTTTTGTTTTTCCCCGTTCTATGATGTTTTGTCGTGTTTTAGGTGATTTAAGTAGTCTTGTTTTAGGTGATTTTTAGGTTAAGTTTTTAGGAACTTTAATGTTTTAGGTGATTAGGGAAGTCCTAACTCCATATACCCAACTTATAAGTCACTGGTCTACGAAAGACTGAGATTCTAGGGATCTCCTATGCCGTAAGTATCCGACATGGTCACCAGACGGAGCCTAATGTTGTACCCAAAACCAAAATTTTTGCTTCACTAAGGCATTTTGCTTAATTGAGTCTTAATCTTGTTGAAGTGATGTCAGAAGGTCATTTTTTGGGCTTTTCAAATATGGAGTTGGTGTCAGTGTCATGTCAGTATGCTACTGAAGTGATTTAAGGAAAATGAAAATTTGAACGAAAAACATCAAAATTTTCTCTCTGGAGAAGGAAGCACATTTTCAAATGTGTGCCCTATCTTTTAGGGGCTCAGATCCTGTTTTTAGGGTTTGTCACCTCCAGTGAGGACATTTATAGGCATCGTCAGTCGCGATGAGCTATCCGGCCTACATCCATGGGACCTGTTTTGCTCGATTACGGAAGATCTGATTACCAACGAAGCGAGAGCGAATAGCTAAGTCACGGAATAGAAAAGCGGCTTTTCAAAAATCATTGATTTTCACCCTCGATGATATTTCTTGAAAATGTGCCTTCTGGTATCATCTGCGAGAATGAAGTAAGCTCCTTGATGAACGCAATGATCGATCACGGTTGTCATCCGAAGTTATGATTTTGTTTCCTTGTATGAGATCTTGATGAAATTTGACTAAGTCGAGAAAAGCGCAGCTTTTGAAAAGCTTGGATTTTGTGGGCAACCGGATGTCGGTTTATGGTTTTCAGTCTCAAGATACCTTTTGATCAGTTCTTACTTAACTCTGCAATACACCTGTCAGCCAGTCAATCAGAGAAGTCAGTCAACCAATGTCAGAGGATGAACAGAGGTCCCGGCAGAGGTTTTAGCTTAAATTTTCATGAAATTTGGCTAAGTCTGGAATTCGCCTTAAGAGTTCAAAGTTGGATTTTCGAAAGAGAGTTGAATGGATGCCTTAACTGGAGTTCTGACTGCAGTTAGACTAAACATTTTCTGGGTTGTCATCTTCAGTTTATATATTGGCATGTTGAGTGATCTTTCAGTTCGCATGTCGAGTTAACTAGTTTGCATGTTCAGTTAACTACCTTGCATGTTGAGTGAACTTGATTGCATGTTCACTTAACTGAAGATTATCACTGAATGTCAACTGAAGTCCACATGCATGGCGAATTTGGTCAAAATTGTGAAGTTTTAGTGAAGTATGGCGCTTCATTTAGTGTCAACTGAAGTTCAAAAGGGACGAATTGAATAATGAAGCATAATTTTTGTGAAGTATGGCGCATGAAGTTGTTAACTTCAGTCATGAAAAGGGTCACCATATTTAGATTTTATTGATGAAGCATAACTTTGTGAAGCCACGCACTTTACAAGGAATGACAACTGAAGTTCCAAAAGGGTTGCTATTTTTAGATTTAAAGCATGAAGATGGCGAATTCAACAAGGAATGTTAACTGAAGTCTAACTCGCATGAGGCTTTAAATAAGTTTGCAACTAAAGATTGAAAGGGAAACCCTAAAGCATGGTGCTTTATTTAGCGTATTTTAGTTTCAGTTAACTAAAATGAGGTCCAATTAGAAGCCAAGCGCCATTTTTCAAGCTTTAGTGCTTTATGCGAATTTCAATGATGAAATCTTATTTATTTCAGCCTTGGCATCCATTATTTCTTCATTTCAAGCTTCGAAGTTTATATTCTTCTTGAGCGACCAGCAAGTTAAAGATGCTACAAGTGTCAGAATTCAGTGTTCTTCATAGCAACGAGTTCAGATTGTTCAGAGGAAGGCAATTCTAGA